>WAAB01018438.1:50589-68662 GCA_013389865.1 Piaya cayana | reverse complement strand
CTTCATTGCTAGATCACAGCTCCCACTGGTCCCTTCTTCCTTTCCCCAGTCACTGGCTTGTCCCTGCCACCACTGTTGTGATTCTACTGTGTGCTCAGTGCCATCTCCAGCATCAAGGTGACAACTTTGAGGTTGACTTAAACCTCTTGATTTAAATATTAAAACACACTGGGAGTTTTGTTAAGAACAAGAGTTTGTAGCTCTGCGAAGATGAAGTTATATAGAATTAATGTCAGCGAGACAGCAAGCAGAGCTTCTGAAATGCTTCTGGTGCTCCTGGTGTGCAGAAGTTCAAAGCACCCCACACTGGGGCTGTTCTGTCACCACTCCCACCACGCTGCCACCCATTGAGCATCCTGATCCCAACAGTCATCATCCGAGTAATTCCTCTCAGAGCATCGCTTCAACCACACGTCTCTTCCCGCGCCCCCATCCCTGCATCGATCTTATTTAGATGGAACGATGCAGGAGTGCAAGCTCCATTTGCCTGAGCTAATCCGATAGATCGGAATTATTTAACATCCTTGCGTTCCCGCTCTGTGCTGATTGCATGCAGCACATCCCGTACATCTCTATGTGCGGGTATCGCTGCATCCGCACAAGGATACAGTGATGAAAGCTTGTGGGTGCCAGGCTGAAACCAGATTGCTGCTAATGCCCATTGAATCCTTACATATAAGCTTTAATTAGATACTGCTGATTAGATCTAGTTCTAATGTTGCCAGCTTTATCCTCTTTTCCATGGGATTTAGGAGTAATTTGTATTTTAATAGCCAGATACTGTCCTTTTTTTTTTACAGCTCTATAAGCCTGCTCTCAGATTTTATCCCCCTACCCCCCCGCCCCTTGGATGGTAAGAAAAAAACACAGAATCTTCACAATTCAAGCATGACAGTGGATTTTTTACTCATTGTCCCATATCTAAGCTTTCCCAGGCACGCTTTTGGGAAGATGGAGCTTTTAGAGTAACAACAAATGTGCCGGCGCCATGACACAGAGAGGAGCAAATTAAAACCAGCGTTTAACCCCAGTTCTGGTGCTTTACAACACAGTGAGCTGCCAATGAAGAGCAAAACCCACAGTCTCATGATCCTGGAGCTCCTTTAATTGCAACCAGCATTCACTAAGAGCACTTTGGATACCACTGGCCTTGTGTACAGACGTGAAGTAGCCTAAGGCTGCAGCAGGGCAGGTTCAGATTGGACACGAGGAAAGATTTCTGCATGGAAAGGGTTCTCCAGCCTGGCAGAGGCTGCCCAGGGAGGTGATGGAGTCTCCATCCCTGGAGGGGTTTAAACGCCAGGCGGATGAGGTGCCTGGGGATCTGTCTTAGTAGTGGACAGGGACACGTGGACTCAATGATCTCAGAAGTCTTTTCCAACCAAGCAATTCCATGATTGTACAGAATAAAGCATGATGCTTGGAGAAACGGTAATGCAAAAAGCCCAACCCAAGCAATGACTACAAGAAGCATTAGAGAAAGGCAGAGGGTTCCAGGGACCTAAGAAAACAGGGAGACAGCCTGAAAAATCAAAGGCTACGTTATATCTGTCTTATTTCCACAGCAGAATTCAATGAATTTCAAGTGTGTGGATTGATGGCCGAAAGCCGTGATTGTCTGTCTCAATGATGGAGAAGCTACGTCCCCAGAGAGAGAGCTCGTTTAGTTGCTAAGTGGGCTTTCTGTACCTATGGACAATGGTTTATCACTTTCCAGTCTAGTTTGGTTCCTCGTATTCTACAGGGGCTAGAATGGAGCTTGCCCACCTCCTTTGAACTTCACAAATTTCTGTGTTGCAGCCTTTTTGCACGTTCTCTGGAGGAGGAGAGGGTGAAATGAATAGCTGCAAAAGTTCATTTCAGATTCTTCGTTTTCATTTTTACTCACTGAGATGCAGAGGAGAGTTTCCATCCAGGCAAGCTTCCAGTTGCAGGGAGCAGAAACTACTCCAGCCTCATAAAACCCAGCTCTGCAGAGCTGCTTTGATGCAAAACCATAGCTACAAGGACATTTTGTAAAACAGGTTGCCTGTGCTCATCAGTCTTGACCTCCTGCAGCACCTGGAGATTTCTGCTGCACGCACATTAACTAATTTACCTAGGAGATGTCTTTTGGAGAACTTTGAACTGCAAATTGGAGGAGATTGAATTGGAAGGATGATGAAACTTGTAGCCAAAGGTTAAAAACCCCCAGCAGCCTCCAGATCCAAGGTAAATGCTGTTTGATCGTGGGTAGCAGAATTATGTGCCATCTGCTGTGAGTTTCGAGAGAGAGCTGGGGATGGTACTTAACTCCAAGTGAGAGGTGGTTTAACGTTGTATTTTCCACTGTTTTCTTGTGTCTGGGCTTACAGATCCTGTTAGCCTGGAAGGAAGGCAAAGAGGATACATCCATCAGAGCACACAGAGGTGCTCAGAGGTTCAAGTCCAACAGAGATGAAGTGGGCAGCTCCCAGACGTTTCCTCTTGAGTGTCGAGGATCAGCATGAGCCAACTCTTCCCTAAAGGATGAGGAGCCAAGTGCGGTGTGGTGGGTGGGATGGGGAGCTCAGCAGCTGGAGCCTGTCCCTCCAGGACAGATGAGAAATGGTGACAGTGATCATCAGGCAAAGGCAAGTCAGCTTTTGATGCTTAATGGAATTCAAACCATCAGACAAGTTGGTGATGATGGGGAAGGTCCGAGGTCAAGCTGAGAAATCAGGCCTGGACAGGATCTGGAGCTGAATGATCTGCGGTTGGGCATAGGCATAGCAGTAGCTGATCAGAGGTCATTGAAGTATATTAGTGCTCCAGGAGCCTTGACCGTAATGAAATGCTTCATAATTCCAATCCATGTGATCCAGATTTCATCCTTTTGTCTTTTTCCTGTTTAAAATAGCAGCAGGGCAGATCCTTTGGGCTTCCCTCATGCCTTTCCTTTGGGTTTGCCATATGTGTTTGCCTGGACTGTTTTCATGCCTTGGATAATGCAGGGTGCTGTCACTGCCAGAACAGATCTGCTTTGTTCCTTTTGTTCCTGTATTTTGTATTCTGTTTCTTTTTGCTTCTGCTCTCATGCAGCTTCACTCTGTACACTTTCGGCATGCTCCTGCCTTTCAAACAGTGCCTTTCAAACATAAGCAGAAAGGTGGGATTTGCTGGAGGCAGTTAGGGTGGGATTCTCTGAAGCTAAGATGGATAAAATTGGATACAGTCTTAGAATTATGGAATCACAGAATGGGTTGGAAACCCATTCAGTTCCACCCCACCTGCCATGGGCAGGGACACCTCCTACTGGATCAGGTTGCTCCAAGCCCCATCCAACCTGGCCTTGAACCCCTCCAGGGATGGGGCAGCCACAACTTCCCTGGGCAACATGTTCCAGGCTCTCCCCACCCTCACAGCAAAACATTTCTTCCTAAGATCTCATCTAAGTCTCCCCTCTTTCAGCTGAACACCTTTCCCCCTTGTCCAATCCCTGCTGTCCCTGATCAAGAGCCTTTCCCCAGCTTTCCTGGAGCCCCTTTCAGCAGTGGAAGCTGCTCCAAGTCTCCTCACAGCCTTCTCTTGTCCAGGCTGAACAACCCCAACTCTCTCAGCTGGTTCTCCTAGCAGACGTGCTCCAGCCTTTGGATCATGTCCGTGACCTGANAGTCCAACCATTCCCAACAAACACTAAACCATGTCCCTCAGGACCTCGTCTACTTGTGCCTTAAACACCTCCAGGGAAGGTGAATCAACCACCTCCCTGGGCAGCATATTCCAATGCCCAATGACCCTTTGTGTGAAAAACTTCCTCCTAATCTCTAGCCTAAATCTCCCCTGGCGGAGCTTGAGGCCATTCCCCCTCGTCCTGTCCCCTGTCACTTGGGAGAAGAAGCCAGCTCCCTCCTCTCCACAACCTCCCTTCAAGTAGTTGTAGAGAGCAATGAGGTCTCCTCTCAGCCTCCTCTTCTCCAGTCTAAACACCCCCAGCTCTCTCAGCCACTCCTCATAAGGCCTGTTCTCCAACCCCTTCACCAGCCTTGTCACTCTTCTCTACAAGAGATAAAACAAGGCAATGTCGCTGTGAGGTAGATGTAGCTGAAAGTGAAGCAGAAAACAAGATTCCATGTTGCACTGCACAAGTCCAGATACCAGTATCATCTCTCCTCCTGGCATTCCCAGCCTGTGCATCCTGCGTGCTCGCTTACAGCTCATTAAAGTAGCACCTGAACCCTCTCCCTGTGCAAATCCTCATGTGTGCAAATCCAGAATGTCCACATGCAAGAAGTATTGGTCTCCCTTTGATTCGGTTAAGTTTTAATCAGCAGCTTGAAGTGAAGTTCCAAAGACAATGCTGTGAATTTAAGTGATCTTAATTATGTTCCAGAAAGAAAAATCACTAATCTGTGGTTTGACCTATGCATTTGATCAGTTTGTATCAATTCATCCTGGGCATTTCAACTACAATTATACTGGGTTTTTTTATAAAACTGCTTTTTATATACGAGTGTATATAATTAATGTACTGTTCGCCTTCCCTGGAGGTGTTTAAGGCACGAGTAGACGAGGTCCTGAGGGACATGGTTTAGTGTTTGATGGAATGGTTGGACTTGATGATCCGGTGGGTCTCTTCCAACCTGGTGATTCTGTGATTCTGTGATTCTGTATAAGCTGGACATGAGCCAGCAATGTGTGCTCGCAGCCCCGAAACCAACCATGTCCTGGGGTGCACCCAAGGCATCGTGGCCAGCCGGGAGGGAGGTTTTTCTACCCCTCTGCACTGCTCTGGTGAGACCTCATCTGGAGTCCTGTGTCCAGTTCTGGACTCCTCAGCACAGGGAGGAGATGGAGCTGTTGGAGCAAGCACAGAGGAGACCATGGAGATGATCCGAGGGCTGGAGCACCTCCTGTATGAGTACAGGCTGGGAGAGCTGGAACTGTTCAGCCTGGAGAAGGAAAGGCTCTGGGGAGACCTTACTGGGGCCTTTCAGTTCTCAAAGGGAGCTGATGAGAAAAGTGGGTGAGACTTTTTAGCACAGCCTGTAGCAAATGGTTTTAAACTAAAAGAGGAGAAGTTTAGACAAAATCTCAGGAAGCAACTATTTACACTGAGGGTAATGAAACACTGGCCCAGGTTGCCCAGAGCAGTGGTGTCTGCCCCATCCCTGGAGGTGTTTGAGGTCAGGTCGTATGGATCTTGGAGCAACCAGATCCAGTGGGAGGTGTCCCTGCCCATGGCCAGGAGTTGCAGCTGGATGGGCTTTGAGGTCCTTTCTAACCCAAACTGTTCTATGATTCTATGTACTCACAGACCTGCAAGCTATCTCATTCCTCTTCAAAACAATGGGAGATAAATATACATGTGTTCACCAGGCTGACTGACATCTCCAAGTACAGGATCAGCTGAGCTTTGGGTTGTCTGCACTTCTTTCCTTTGAAAAAATGATCAGCGAGAAGCATGAGCTCTTCAGGTGCCTCTGAAGCTTGTAAATGTGTAACTGGGTTTTCTAAGGCACGAGCTGCTGAAACAGAACTAAAGCAACAAGTTGGAAAATGTGAAATTTCACACCCAGATGCATATTTGTTAAAAAAACCAGTGAGTTCACTAGTGATGCCAAGTTATCAAATACTTAACATTGCTCAACGTGGTATCGTTGCTCAAAGTTTGTTTCAAAAAAATAATGGTTTCCTACAATTATTCTACGTGGCATCAAAGCTGGAAGTTCACAAAGGAGGCACAAGAGGATATTTGGGAAAAAAGAGCCTGAAATAAGTGGATTTTTTTTTCCACAAACAGGCTGTCTTCAAAGCAATTCTGTCCTGCTTAATTCATGAACATTTCAGTTAAATTGGTCTGTGAAGTAATGGGAGATGAAGCATTTTTATTTTCTGTCATTTTTTTTGTGTTTAAAGTATGAGTGGTTCTGCTGCCCTGGGAGCGAAGGATCTGTCTTTTTTACTGTGCTATTAATCATCTTGCAATTATATGTCTGGAGACAGCAGAGAAAAGACTCAATGGATCTGGTGAGTGGAAAGGGTGTTGGTTGCTGTGGTCTCTGTTTTGGTGAGGAGACTTTCCAGCCATTTATCTGGGCTTGTGCAGGGTTGGAAAAAAAAGCTTTTTTGATGACTTCAGGAAGGAATTCTTCCCAGAGCACTGCAAGAAAAGATTTTAAGGGTTTGAAATTGGAAGGAGGAAGATTTAGACATTAGGAAGAAATTCTTCACACTGAGAGTGGGGAGGCCCTGGCCCAGGTTGCCCAGAGCAGTGGTGGCTGCCCCATCCCTGGAGGGGTTCAAGGCCAGGTTGGATGGGGTTTGGAGCCCCTGATCCAGTGGGAGGTGTCCCTGCCCATGGCAGGGGTGGAACTGGATGGGTTTTAAGGTCCCTTCCAACCCAAACCATTCCATGATTCTGTAGGTGACAATGTCTTTTATAAACTTCTGTCAGAGATGACCGACTTCTCTTTGTGTCAAAGAGGTGAATAAATCATTTCACTTTGCCTGGGGGAAAACCGATGATATTTGGTCATGAGATTTGGGACTTTTTCAGAAGGTGAAGGCCTTTGAAAGCAGGGAAGCAAAGTGTTCAAACTCTATGTCTGTCCTCTTCTTTTAGTCTTGTGGATACGGAAACGGTTCTCAGACCCTGGCAGAGGCTGCCCAGGGAGGTGGTGGAGTCCCCATCACTGCAGGATTCAAATGCCAGGCAGATGAGGTGCTTCGGGATCTGGCTTAGCAGTGGACACGTATGGTCGGGCTTGATGGTCTCAAAGGTCTCTTCCAACCAAGCGATTGTGTGATATGATTCAATACCCTTCATGGGGCTGACGAGGAAGATGTGAACAGGTCAAGCTCTCCAAAAGATTCTTGGCAGTCCCTCTTTCTGGAGCCAGGGGTTGAGGCTGCTCCACAGCGCGGACCCCGTATGGCACCGTTGTGCTCCTGCCCGGGGAGATGGGTCTGAGAAGATGTAGGAGGGGGTGAAGGTTGAAGGGCTGTCATTCTGCATAAATCCTTATTGTTCTTTTAGGTCCAGATGCTTGGAAATGAAGAGGGAACAGAAATACATCTCTACTCACCTCAGACTCTTATGGAAATCAGCTCCACCAGTCTGCAGCCCAACAAGCAGTGAAGTATGAGTACAGAAACCTCAGACTACCAGAATTATTACCAGGTATTGCACGTCCCTCGTGCCCAGCACTACAGGAGCACTGGGCATTGCACATCCCTCGTGCACAACACTGCATGCATCAGTATTGGGTGTTGCACGTTGTACATCACAGGCACAAGCAGGTGTGACTTGGAGGCAGAGCCACCCCCTTTGGCCCTTCCATTCCCAAACATGCAGAAGGAGGTGTAGGATGGGGACTTTGGCCTTCTGGAAGCAGGTGCAGCTGGAGAAGAGCATGTCAGCATCCCCACCAGACTGGAGCTGTGAAGCCGTGCTCTGCAGCAGCTGTGTCACTGGGAAAGTGTCTCCATGTGGTCATTGGGGCCACTTTGGAGGAGTGACTGTTATTGATTAATGCACAGTAACCTGGCTGCTGTAGGATTGGTTTTGGCTCCCTGACCTGATGCTATGCTGGGGCCCCTTTACACCTCTGTGAGCATTTAAATGATCCTGAAACTGCATAAACTGAAGCTGCATANTGTGTCACTAGGAAAGTGTCTCCATGTGGTCATTGGGGCCACTTTGGAGGAGTGACTTTTATTGATTAATGCACAGTAACCTGGCTGCTGTAGGATTGGTTTTGGCTCCCTGACCTGATGCTACGCTGGGGCCCCTTTACACCTCTGCGAGCATTTAAATGATCCTGAAACTGCATAAACTGAAACTGCATAAACCCATCATTTATACCTCTTTTGTGATATATTAGACCTCTTTTATATCATTTATACCTCCTTTATGGCCCCTTCATGCTGCCAAAGTTCTGTAAAGCAACTTTGACATAACTGGCTGCGAAGAAACCTGACCGAATTGCTGATGCTGAAAGGATCAGCACGCAGGAGCTGAGGTTTGGGTGCGCCTTTCACCGTGGAGCAATTCAGCTTGTTTAGCCCCGCTCTGCTGCAGCCTGAGTGAGGTTGAATTAGTCTGTTTGTTGCTGTCTAGATGTGCACCCATACGGGCGGCTATTTCAGCTCAGCTGACATTTCATAGAATCATAGAATCACCAGGTTGGAAAAGACCCACTGGATCATTGAGTCCAACCATTCCTATCAAACTCTAAACTGCGTCCCTCAGTGCATAGCACTGTGTTGAACCCAATCCCATGTCTGAGCTCCAAGGAGTAGCACCAGGTCCAAGCTGGCTGTCAGGATGAGGTTAATATCTGGGACCTTTTCCTTCTCTGCACAATTCGATCATCAGTTGTTTACGTTCACAGAATCACAGAATCACAGAATCACTGGGTTGGAAGAGACCCATCGGATCATCGAGTCCAACCATTCCCATCAAACACTAAACCATGTCCCTCAGGACCTTGTCTACTCGCAACTTAAACACCTCCAGGGAAGGCGAATCAACCACCTCCCTGGGCAGCATATTCCAATGCCCAATGACCCTTTCCGTAAAAAACTTCCTCCTAATCTCTAGCTTAAATCTCCCCTGGCAGAGCTTGAGGCCATTCCCCCTCGTCCTGTCCCCTGTCACTTGGGAGAAGAGCCCAACTCCCTCCTCTCCACAACCTCCCTTCAGGTAGTTGTAGAGAGCAATGAGGTCTCGTAGCCATGTGTGCTAAAAAAAATAGCTTATGGCAGCGCTGTAAGAAAGGGACGTAGAGAAAAACCATCACCCTTCAACACCCGTTATGGTGAAGAGCACTAAAGCTCAAGTGACAGCCTAAAAAGAAAGAAGTGTCATCTTTGATTCATGCCACTGTTAAATTAAGCAATCTAATCACTGACAAATCAATCATTACCAGCCATAAACAACTGGTTCGTTAGTTGGCCTTCCTAAGGCAAAGCCATGGACCGTTAATGTGTTACACATCGGGCTGTTAACAGCAATAAGATTCAGCCTGGCACTGTCAGGAGAATTACCGATAATAAAGACCAATATCTAACTTTGTGATATGTAAAGCGGAATCAGAATCAATCACAATAAATCAAGGGTAATTATTCCAACCATAAAGAAATCACTGCATTACAAATATTGTTTGGGGAAATACGAGATTCCGGTGGAATGTTTGAAACTGGTCAAATGGTGTCAGCACTTGAAAATTACCATTTTATTGGAAAGGGCTCAGACCTTTCTTGAAGGGCTAAATGCTGTGTTTTAGTAGGACTGACAACTTTCTTAAAGAAACAGGGAAGTTCAGAGCCATTTTTCTTTAAACTGATACAGGTGGTTCCCTAAGTGCCACATCAACACAGGTTTTGAACCCCTGCAGGGATGGAGACTCCACCCCTGCCCTGGGCAGCCTCTATCAGGGCTTCAGCACTCTGTCTGGAAAGAAATGTTTCCTGATATCCAGTCCAAACCTCCCCTGGGGCACCTTGAGGCTGTTTCCTCTCATCCTGTCACGTGCTACTGGGGACAACTAACAGGTCTCCAGAAAAGAGTGAGAAAGGCCATCGTGGTCAAAAGCAAGGAACCCTCAAACCGTGGAATGACTGTTCCTGGAGAACAGGGTTTCTATTTGCAGATTAATTATGGGACCTTACAGGGTTTGTTCATGTTATTTACCATTTTAGAGCATAAACTTCTCAAATGATGTCTGCCTTCACCTGATACAGAGCCCAGCTCGATGCCAATGTGATTTAGGTCTTGCAACAGGAACACGTCACAAATTTTACATAAGCCTTTTTAAAACCCGAAGACGTGCCTCTCCCAGATATGAAATCTGTCGTATCTTTGCTCCTTGTTTTTTGACACGTGCTTTATGAATACTTTATATATACCTTAAATCACTTTGTCTCTTCCACTCAAAAGGCTTTTGAACGAGCGAAGTTGTAAGCAGAGTGGTCCAGGGAACTAGGTGTGGGACTAGATTTGTGTTTTGGAATAAACATTCCTAGCAGGCTCGTCGTGCCTCGATGCGAATGCAAAATGCATCCCATTAACGAGGACTCCAGATCAGGGCCCCGTACAGCGATTATGTTTTATGCATGAGATCCTTGCTCCTCCGAGGCGTATCAAGGGTTCATCACTGACCGCTGATAAACACATTCATCCTCATTTCAAAGCTTTGTTCAAAGCCGTGTTCTTTTCTTGTCTTCCCTAATGGCGTCTCAGCAAGCCGCCCTCTCCTGGGAGATGCCGCAGTCCAAAGCCAGGTTTTGGCTGAGTCATCAAGGTTTTCTTGCAGCATTTACAGGATTTAAGGCGCTTTGCTTTTCAGGACTTCTGAGAATTTGCACTTTCTTTACCAGATGCTTTTCTTTCAGCCTAGAAACACGACTTATTTGCTGAGCTCCGGGCTCAAGCTGCAGCATGGCCAGTATTTTCCTGGGCTGTAACTAAGCCCCATCACGACGATGTTCAAAGCCAGAGAGGTCCAGCTTGCAGAGTGCTCTGCAAAGCAGGGAGCTCCAGGAGCNCTGTGATTCAGAGAGGAGAGGGGAAGAGGTTGAAGTAACTGCCCGCCTGTTGTCTCCTCTCATTGGTTCAGATCTTTCTGGAGCGTATTAACCTAGATGCACTCTTTCTTCTTCCTTTGGTGGGTGCTGATCTCTTCTCCCAAGTCACTACCGATAGGATGAGAGGGAACAGCCTCAAGTTGCACCAGGGGAGGTTTAGATTGGATATTAGGAAAGTGAGAGAGTGGTGAACCACTGGCAGAGACTCCAGGGTGGAGGCTCTTTCCCCAGATCTTTTAAAAAATGCATAGACGTGGCCCTTCGGGACATGGTTTAGTCAGCACAGTGGGTTGGGCTGACAGTGTGACTGGATGAGCTTAGAGGTCTTTTCCAACCTTCATGATTCTGTGATTCTTTGAGTCCTCAGCTCTCTCTTCTGCCTGGTTTAGGTGCTCACTCTGACTTGAGGAAGCATCTCCTCTCTTGATCCATCTGCTGATGTGTTTGTGTACTTGTCTTTTCCCTGTTTAATAGGTTGATCACCCACTCCTCTGCGCTGACTCAGATCTACCTGCCTGACACACAATGACAGAAGCAGGGCTGAGATGTTGTTTGAGATGAACCGCATTGTGTCTCACCCGTCACTGTGAAACAGAATCTACCCTAAGGTAAGGGTGGGAAAAGCAAAAATAATTTGATTATTAACATTCCAAGGTGAAAGATGCATCTTTTTTTTTTCCCTGAACAAAGCATCGAGCTATTGTGCGATCATAGAATTAATAGAGATTGTCCTTATTAAATGGGTAGTTTCTTCACACGGCAATAAAAGAATTTATGGGAGATTGTGGCAGTTCGGCACGTATCAGCTTCAAGTGCATTCAGAGGCTGATCTTACAGCTGTGCAGAGAGTGCTGAATTAATCAGGTGCTTTGGACTATGAAGTGCTGCAAAGAGCGAGAAAAGAAACAGAATGAAAAGGGAAAAAGGAAAGGCTGTCTGCTCGCTGAACCGCCCGTAACTGAAGCGGTACCCAGGGACCCTGTTAACGGGAGTCAGCAAAAGGAGTGACCTTCATTATTGAAGTGCTGACTGGGCACTTTCCATGCTCGGCTTTCTCAGAGAAAGAAATATCGGGCAAAAAAAAAAATATGTGCTTGGAATAAACAGTGTTTCACGGCCTGTAAATGGACTGGTTTCAAAGGAGGGTCCTGGCAGCATCCCATCTTGGACCTGTAAATGACAGAAGGATTTGTGCTTTGTTGCTGGCTGCCTGGTATGTTATTCAGTCTATTTAGTCCCTGGCTCTAAAAGGGAAAATGAGTGTTATAATTCTTCTTTTCTGTCATATCTATTGGGCTTGAAAGCCTTTCAGTGCAGGAATAACCTTTTTTTTTTTTCTATGAGTGTACCTGTACTGGGCAGGTGGTGTGTGGAGACCCTGCAGAAACACTGTGTATCTGATAGGTGTGTTTATATTTTCTTGACCATTAATCTGAAGTCGGTAGAGAATGACATGGAATCATGGAATGGTTTGGGATGGAAGGGACCTCAAAACCCCTCCAGTCCCACCCTGTATCATGGGCAGGGACACCTCCCACTGGATCAGGTTGCTCCAAGCTCCATCCAACCTGGCTTTGAGCACCTGCAGGGATGGGGCATATACCAATGGTACATGTATCAGGGATGGTCCTCTACCCTGTGCTTCTTATTGTGGATGCATGAGCCAAGGCCGTTATCTCCTGGGCTGATGGATATTTGGAAGGTCACTCTTCAGTACGGTTGTACTCTGTAGCATCAAAATACAGCTGATTTCCTCCTTTATTACACTCATTTATACACTGAGGGCGTCCCTGGAACACTCGACCCAAATCAGACAAAGCCCTCTCAAGCAGGTACAGGCTCGGCCTTCGTAGAATCACAAAATCATAGATTAATGGAATGGGTTGGGTTGGAAAGGACCTTAAAGACCATCCAGTTCAAACCACACTCCCACTGGAGTTGCTCCAAGCCCCATCCAACCTGGCCTTGTGCACCTCCAGGGATGGGGCAGCCACCACTGCTCTGGGCAACCTGGACCAGGGACTCCCTTTCTTCCTAATATCTAATCTTAATCTTCCCCCTTCCAATTTAAAGGTATTCCCCCTCATCCTGTCACTCTCCAGCTTTCCTGGAGCCCTTTTCAACAGTGGAAGCTGCTCTAAGGTCTCCCTGGTGGCCTCCTCCTCTCCAGGCTGAACAACCCCAGCTCCCCCAGCTCATCCTCCACCGCTGCGTCACCGCCAGCACCGCACAGAACTCATTGCCATGCAGATGGACAGCAAAGGCTCTGGTGTGCAGCTCCCTGGGGAAGATCCCCTGGCAGCATCTGTTCAGTCAGGCACAACCAGACTAATTGCTCACACTGAAGCAAATTTACTCCAGCCAGGAGTGTCCAGCCAGGGGGGCGCAGCAATCGAGAAAGTCGATGCAGAGCAAGTCATTTTGGCGTAACTGCTGCAGTCCATTCCTCCAAGCCCATCAGGATGTGGTAGTGGAAGTACCAGCCTCGCTGAAGACAGCTGGCAAAGAGAGCCTTCAGGTCTCCTGGGCTGCTGGAGAGTTTTGGGCAGGCAAATGAGTCTGCAGGTTCATGTCATACATTTGTTTTTTTCATTTCCCACTACATGCTCTCTATGGCAACTTTGAATACTGTGCAGCAGATCCTTTGGGTGCGTTATTCAGCATCATCTTTGTAAAAGCACAGTATCATAGGATGGTTTGGGTTGGAAGGGATATTTACAGGTCATCCAGTCCAACCCCACTGCAGAAGCAGGGGCATCTTCGACTCGAATGGTTGCTCAGAGCCCCATTCAGCCTGACCTTGAACACGTCCAGGGATGGGGCAGCCACCACCTCCCTGGGCAACCTGGGCCAGTGTTTCACTACTCTCAGTGTAAACAATTCCTTCCTTATATCCAGTATAAATTTCCCCTTCTTTAGTTTAAAACCATTCCTCCTCATCCTGTCCCTGTACTCCCTCATCAAGAGCCCCTCCTCAGCCTTCCTGGAGCCCCTTTCAGCACTGGAAGATGCTCTGAGCTCTCCCCAGAGCCTTCTCTTCTCCAGGCTGAACCACCCCACCTCTCTTAACCTGTCCAGGGATTATCTGGTCATCTTTGTAGAACAGAAGGTTAAACCCTGCTCCTCCAAGTTATATTTAGACCTTTAACTCCCATGGCAAACAGGAGTCTGAATGGGCTCGGTGGAAGCTGATAGAGTTACAAAAGCATCAAGGTTAGACTACGCAGTGTTTATGTTCCTTTGATGTGCAGTTGTCTCCTGGATCTTAAGAATAAAGCCTGGAGGGCAGGAGGCTTTTCCAAGACTCAAGGCTGTTGTTTCTCTGCCAGAGGCTGCCTGCAGGCAGCAGAAACCTGAGCTCCTGCTTTCTGGTGGGCTCCATTTGAGGAAAGGTGTTGGGGCAAGGACTGAGGCAACACTTGTGATTGTGGTGCCACCCAAGTGGAAGGGTGTCCTATTTGTAGTGTGGGGACAGGCAGCGCTGCTAAAATGTCCCCAACCAGAAACCGAAACTCTGCTGAGCTTTAATATTGCTTCATGCAAAAGTATTAACGAGTAATTCAAAGTTTTAGTTCTGCTCATTTTATTTCTTCTACAAAAAGTGGATATTTTAGCAACAACAGAAAAATGAAAGGGGGAGGGGGGAAGAAGTCTCATGGTTTGAGAGGTTGAGAGCACCTCGTTCTCTGTGTTCAGGATTCACTCATTATTTTAGATTGAATATTAGGAGGAATTTTTTGCTTGAAAGGTTCTCGGGCCCTGACAGAGGCTACACAGGGAGGTGGCGGAGTCCTCATCCCTGGAGGGGTTTAAAAGCTGGTCCGATGAGGTGCTGAGGGATCTGGTTTAGTAGTGGGCAGCTATGACTGGACTCAGTGATCTCAATGATCTTTTCCAACCTAGTGATTCTATTCTGTTCTATTCTAAGACTTTTTGCAATACCCCTGACAATTTATAGAGTAAAACTGTAACGTGATCAAGGTCTGGTTTTAATTTTCATTGCCCTAACAGACTCCTGAGCTCCACCCAGCCAGGACATACGCACTCACACAGTGTTGGGGGAAAAATATGGGAAGTGGAACAAAATGCTGAAGCATTACGAACAAAATGAACCTGTTTACAGATGATGGCAAGAGGCTGGTCCTGATCCTGCCATAATTGACCTTGCTATTGTCCCACTTCCCAAATTGTTCAGCTTCCCATTTTTCAGATGAGCTCACTGGGGCTCTGGAAGGCAACGAACTGGAAGGCAAACACAATTACAATATCAGTGAAAGCTGAAGCCATGACCGGTGCTGTCTGACTCAGCTTTGAGGTCACCAAGTACCAAGATCATTTGAAGAACTTTCCATGCCTATACTGCAACTGTGTTCCTTCCTTCCTTCCATCTACTTATTAGAATAATACCTTGAAGGTGGATGTACCCACCAGCTTAAGAGAGCTGGTGCCAGCCTTTCTTATGCAACGTGCAGAAGAGCCAAGTCCTATATTGTCCAGATTTTGAGTTAGTCCAGTTTCTGAATCCCTTAGCATCGCCTCTGACTGTAGGAAATAATTGACCAGCTGTTCTTCTATCAGATGCAACAGCAGAGGCTGCAACAACAACAACGGAACTATTTAGGAATAGAAATGACAGCAGTTAGCATAGAGAAATCGTTAATCCCCTCGCTTTCCATTATAACTTGCATCCCAGGGTTTGTATATCGGATTATTAAGAGTGTTTGTGCTAATAGCGCTATTGCTTCTAGAAGCTCTTTGAAGCGATTTGAAGTTCTTTGAGCGCAGAGGGTATGAAGTGAAAAATCATTTCTGAAACAGGCAGGTGAGAAAGAGGGGAACAAGAAATGCAGGATTCATCCACATTATTTTGTCTGTAATGTGCATCTTGGGGACAAGCCAGTGTAAGAAGTCACCACCTAATGAATCACAGAATCGTTTTGGTTGGAAAAGATGTTTAAGATCGTTGAGTCCAAACTCGGATCCAGCCCTAAGTCTGCCACCAGACCGTGTCCCCAAGTACGATGTCTGTTCAGCCACCTCTCACAACACGTGTTCTCCAGCCCCTTCTCCAGTTTCTTGACTAAAGTGTGAAGGATGTGACAAGAGAAAATGAGAAGCCACTTTAACTTTCTTGTTTGCAAGCACTGCCAGCCTTTGCAGAATTACAACATGAATTTACAAACTTTAACAGCTGCCCAAAGCCACAAGGTCCTCTTTAGCCCATGAGCTCCTTCTCCAGCACTAATACAAATGCAACGTTGTTCTATGAAGATTGGGGTTGTCTAACACAGAATAGGGTGGTGGAGAGGATCTTTCTTCTAAACCCATATGAGAATTGAAAAGCTGTGTTTATTTCTGAAGTTCTATTTTAAGCATGGAATAAATTTCTCCACTTCATACACCACAAGAATGTTGCCACACAGCTATAGGAAAAAAAAAAAAGACGAAGCTACTTTAAAAGGTGCAGAACTGCCTCATTGTGATCTGCACGGGTTTTGAAAATTGGGGATCAGGAGAGCTTCATTGTCAAAAAAGCCAGATCTGGAAAATTCTGATATACTACAGCTTGTGATTATGCGCTATCCTGGACACAAAGGTCCTTCTAGGGATTTGGGGTTTGTTTATTTTAGTAAAAAGGTTCCTTTGGCCACACACTCCTAAAGCTACCTAAAAATCCCCTTCTTCTACTGCTTTTTCTATAGCAAAGGAAAAAAGAAAACACACAAAATCAATTTTCATTTTAAATTTTAGTTTTCACCCACAGGATTTTTCAAGCAGGTCAATGGTTTTTAATGAGCGTCAGCTCACCTTGTAGTTTCTGTTTCAGTCATGTTGAAAGATTTCCAACACCCAACAAGGTCCTCTAGGATGATCCGAGGGCTGCTGTGAGGACAGGCTGAGAGAGTTGGGCTTGTTCAGCCTGGAGAAGAGAAGGCTCTGAGGAGACCTTAGGGCAGCTTCCAGTACTGAAAGGGGCTCCACAAAAGCTGGGGACAGTTTTTTTTCAAGGGTCTGGAGTGACAGAACAAGGGGGAATGTCTTTAAATTGGAAGGAGGAATATTAAGATTAGACATCAGGAAGAAATTCCTCACACTGAGGGTGGGGAGGCCCTGGCCCAGGTTGCCCAGAGCAGTGGTGGCTGCCCCATCCCTGGAGGGGTTCAAGGCCAGGTTGGATGGGGCTTGGAGCAACCAGATCGAATGGGAGATGTCCCTGCCCATGGCAGGGGGTGGAATTGGAGGAGCTTTACCATTCAGTACAAGCCTTTACAACCCGTCCAACGCAACCCAACCCAATCTGGGATCATTATTACTATTATTATTTGCACTTCTGCAGCCATGGAGGCTCTGCAAGGCCAGGTACAGAATGCTGTTCTGATAAAGTGTTCCTGATCCAAGGAATTTACAACCTAAAAGGGAAGAGAAGAAGGTGAGAGAGGAAGAAGAGACGAAATGTCATGTCCAGGAGATGCCCATAGCACCATTTATATTTTGGACATTAGGAAAAAATTCTTCACCAAAACTGTTCTCTGGACCTGGCAGAGGCTGCCCAGAGTGGTGGTGGAGTCCCCATCCCTGGAGTGGTTTAGAAAACAGGGAGATGAGGTGCTCTGGGATCTGATATAGTAGTGGATAGGAATGGTCAGAATTGATGATCTCAAAGGTCTTTTCCAAGCTAAGGGTTCTGTGATTCTATATTCAAGGGACCAACAAACCACTGGTGCACATACCTTCCAACCCAAACTGTTCCATGATTCTGTGATTCTACATATCTGGATGGAAATCTTCGCGTTTTGTAGCCCCTCAGTAATATTTTTGTACTGGATTTACAACTCATGTCTCAGATTGTCATCTTCTCCACATGAAGAGGAAGCATTGGCCACATTTGGAAGATGAGGAATTACAGCTCATTAGTCAAGACACCTATTGAATTGCCTACGTTTCCTTTGCCTTCGTTACTGGTGAGTAGGATGTTTGTGGGTAAACAGCAGCTCTTCCATTTGCACTTAGCCGGAGCTCCTGCCCTGTCCATGCAGTAATGTCACAGTCAAGTTTTTTTGTGACATTACCCATTTGTCACCGTGGGAACAATTTTGAGATGGCAAACATGGGCTGTAGCGTTAATGTATAAATGAGGAGGAAGAAGGGCTGAGTACAAAGCTGCATTAAAAATCTTTGCAATCAGCAGGAATAACAATGGGGGGAAACGCTTGACAGGAAGTAAATGAGAAAATTCTTGGCATTAGGGTTGGAAAACGCTGCTTGGGTCTTCAGTGGGCTGAGATGGATCTTTGTGAGACTCCCATCCACCTTGCAGAAAAACAGCTACTGATTGGAGCTTCCATTTGAAGGATGAATCTTCATTACAAGAATAGCATTTAGAATTCATACAATCATAGAATAACCAGGTTGGAAGAGGCCCACCGGATCATCGAGTCCAACCATTCCTATCAAACACTAAACTATGCTCCTTAGCACCTCGTCCACATGTCCCTTAAACACCTCCAGGGAAGGCGAATCAACC
>WAAB01018438.1:21074-35331 GCA_013389865.1 Piaya cayana | reverse complement strand
CCTTGCAAAAAGCCCCTCTCCAGCTTTTCTGGAGGGCTATTCAGTACTGGAAACTGCTCTAAGGTCTCCCCAGAGGCTTCTCTTTTCCAGGCTGGACAACCCCAACTCTCTCAGTCTGTCCTTCTATGAGAGGTGCTCCAGCCCTTGGATCTCCTCCATGGTTTGCTCTATACTCACTCCACAGATCCTTTCTCCTTTCTGTGCTGAGGACTCCAGAGCTGGACACAAGACTCCAGGTGGGATCTCACCAGAGCGGAGCAGAGGGGCAGAATTCCCTCTCTCGCGCTGCTGGTCCCACTGCTCTGGATGCAGCCCAGGACATGGTTGGTTTCTGTGCTGTGGCACATGTTGCTACCTCGTGTTGAGCTTCCCATCCCTCAGGACCCCAAGTCCTTCTCCTCAGGGCTGCTCTCAATCCATTCGCTATCCAGGCTGTGCTTGGGATTGCCCTGACCCTGGTGTAGTTGCCCCCGGCCTTACTGAACCTCATCAGTTTCACAGAGCCCAACCTCTCCCACCNCATGGTTGGTTTCTGTGCTGTGGCACATGTTGCTACCTCGTGTTGAGCTTCCCATCCCTCAGGACCCCAAGTCCTTCTCCTCAGGGCTGCTCTCAATCCATTCGCTATCCAGGCTGTGCTTGGGATTGCCCTGACCCTGGTGTAGTTGCCCCCGGCCTTACTGAACCTCATCAGTTTCACAGAGCCCAACCTCTCCCACCTGCCCAGGTCACTCTGGATGACATGAATGTACTTTGAAAATCTGTATAGGGAACTCTGAAACAATCGGAATATTAAAATTCAGGTGAACATGGAGGAGACCAGGCTGTATATTTAATCCACTACAACAATGCCACGAAGCTTGAGTCTCTTCTTACATTCTGTTCACAGCAGCCACGAAGAATGATTTTTCTTTGACTGAGAGGTTTTTTTGCAGTCATTTCATTTCACTGAATGAATAAGTGTCTCTCCAGAACTGCGATCCTCTCGGGGGGTTTTACCTCCCTCCTAATAAAAAAGATCATCTGTTGAGATATTTACTTTCGGGTCATTGAGAACTGAAATAGAATATTTTTACCTTTTTTTTCAGCCCGACTGTGGTCTCTGCACCACTTCTACCATGCCAAGTCCCCAAAGTCTCACTCGAATGCCAGGCATGTGATTTTTCCCGTGTTCCTTCCAGCAGAGCCTGTATTTCTCTGCCAGCCTCCCAGCCTCTCTACAGCAGCTGGGGAGCAATTTCTTCCTTTGCTGACATTAGCATGCAGAGCCCGTTGTTGCAGCGGACCTGGAGCCAGCAGACTGCTTTCCCCCCAGGTGACCTCGATAAATTTAGCCAGTGAACTGCAATTAAAATGAACTGAGTCATTCTGCTCTAAACCGAGACATTTCAACCATCTCGGTGGATGATGGCATCGGGACATTCAGCATGAAAATGCCTGGCACTCATAAAATCACTTTGTTTTACACAATGCAGAGAATTAAACGTCTCTGTCTGGCAAGAGAAGCCAGCGTGTCCACACTGTTTCCCTTCTTAACAGGAGTCACTGACACAGGAAAGGAAAGATGTGATAAAGCCCAAGTCCAATTGTCCGTTGCGCTTAGTGCGTGGTGGAACTTCTATGTAATTATCCAGTCTGAGCTGTCCATTTGAGGAGAAATTAATGAAAGGATAAAGAATAGACATTAAAAATTATTTAATAAGTGATTCTTAATCAAATTCTGACACATCTGCTTTTACGTAGGCTCATGGAAAGTCCTGAGCTGGAAGGGACCCACCAGGATCAGGAGTCCAACCTCTGTCCCTACGCAGGACAACCCCAACGTTCATATTGTGTGGCCAAAGGCGTTGGCCAATGCTACTGGAATATTTTCAGGCTGAGACTGCTTCCCTGGGAGCTGTTCCAGTGCCCCAACACCCTCCAGGCAGTTTTGCCTCTGCTATCTGGATACGCCATTTCTTTAAAGGAGGACAAACCAAAAAAAAAAGGTTCCAAAAATGAGTCACTGTTTTCGCTGCCTTTCCTAAGTAACAATTTATTGCGGTTTACAGTTGGCGGCGGGACTTCAGGAGTTTACGTCCACAGCTGTTCCTGCAGCACCACAGCCTCGTCTGACATAATTCAAGGTAGCATTTGTGACTTCAGGAGAGCAGTCGGTATTTACACTGCCTGACATTCCTGTTTCTGTAGTTTTGTGAAGGTCTGAGCTCTGAAATCCTGCAGGATCTGCTTCCTTTTTCATAGAATCATGAAATGGTTTGGGTTGGAAGGGACCTCAAAGCCCATCCAGTTCCACCCCTTCCCATGGGCAGGGACACCTCCCACTGGATCAGGTTGCTCCAAGCCCCATCCAACCTGACCTTGAACACCTCCAGGAATGGGGCAGATATAGCTTCTCTAGGCAACCTGGGCCAGGACCTCCCCACCTGAAGAATTTCTTCCTAATGTCTCATCTAAACCATCCTCTTCCAATTTAAATCCATTCCCCTTCATCCTATCCGTGCACTCCCTAGCCAAGAAGCCCTCCCAACCTTTCCTGGAGCCCCTTTTCCTGGCCAGCCCCCTTCTCTCTGCTTCTGAGACCACACAGCGCGTGTGCCAGGGAAACACACCCGAATACTGCATTCAGCTCCCGGTGTTGCATCACAAGCTGAGGCAAGGCACAAATTCAGAGCCGCTGGATTGATAGTTCAGACGGTTCTTTAGCTGCGTAAATGCTAAATTATCTGCAGCAGTTAGAAAACGCCAGACCTGGTGATAGACTGTCTGCTTTTGAATTATTCAGGATGTCACTTCCAAAGACCTGCAAAGCCTTAGGTGATGTGTTCTGCCTTGTTCACCCGGGTGCCACGTCTGCCCGTGAGGTTGCATTTGCTTGCATTAGGGTAGAAATCCCAGCTTTGAGAAGATCCCCTGAAAACACGGCACCGTATGTCACCTCATGTGCATGGAGGATGCTCCGAGGATGGGTGTGAGCTAAATGCAAAGCGGTTAATGGCGTTCACACGTCAGTTTTCCGTTTTCATGTGATCGCATTCTTGACAGCATAAAATGTGTTTTGTTGCTCAAACACATTTTAAGCTCTTCGGCTCCAGGTTGCTGGAACGTGTCCAGAGGAGGGCAATGAAGCTGGAGAAGGGTCTAGAGAACAAGTCTTACGCAAGGTAGCTGAGGGCCCTGGGGTTGTTTAACCTGGGGAAGAGGAGGCTGAGGGGAGACATCGCTCTCTGCAGCTCCCTGAAGGGAGGTTGTGGTGAGGTGGGTGCTGCTCTCTTCTCCCAAGCGACAGGTGATAGCACAAGAGGAAATGGCCTCAAGCTGCACCAGGGGAGGCTTAAATTGGACATCAGGAAGCCTTTCTTCACTGGAAGAGTGGTGAAGCCCTGGCAGAGGCTGCCCAGGGAGGTGGTGGAGTCCCCGTCCCTGGAGGGGTTCAAAAAACATTTAGGCATGGCGTTTTGGGACATGGTTTAGTCAGCACGGTGGGTTTGGGCTGATGGTTGGACTGGATGGGCTTAGAGGTCTTTTCCAGCCTTTATGATTCTAAGTTTGCCGAACAGCCTTGTAAGCTCAGACTTGCAGAGGTGCTGGTGGTGTGGGGTCTGCCGCGTGTGATTTGAGGAGAGCTGCACAACTCCTGAGTGTGCTCTCACCCTAGACAGCTGTGGCTTCATGAGGTGCTTCTGTGGTTGTGTCGAGTGTGTTCCAGAGCCATTCCCACCTGCAAATGACTACACAGACTCGATTTAAAGCTTCAAGTCAGGGTCACTGCCCTGCATACCTGGCTGATGTCAGCACTCTTTCCACCGAGGGAATTTCTTGTAACACAGACAAGGAAAGGCTGGAATTGCTGACCACATGCTGCACCCCATCAGGCCCTGCAGGATGCTCTTAGCTCAGAGCATCAGTCTCAACCCACACAAGTGCAAGAAGAGCACGCAGCAGCGTGTGTAACAAGCAGGGAACTCATTAGGAGTTAGGACATCAAATTTGCATAAAACATGAAGTACTTATTTATCCTTCCGTGCTAAAGCTCACACTTAGTGAATGTGGAAAGGGAAACTGTGTGAGTTTGCTGACAAGGGAATCATAGAATCATAGAATCACCAGGTTGGAAAAGACCCACCGGATCATCGAGTCCGCCCGTCCCTATCAAACACTAAACCATGAAGATTGTGGAAATGGGATGAGCAGCCCAGAGAAGAGTAGTACTTTGTCTCTTCCCTGGGTGTCCCTTTTGGTCTCTGTCTTGGGATGGGAAACCGTGTTATGGGAACAACTGCTCTGAAGTGGTACAGGCTTTCTTAACCCTTTGATGTCATGCAGGGATACATTTATAGCGCAACACAGAGTCTGGGGTGGGAAGGCGAAGCAGAGAGCAACAAATACATGTACATTCCTCATTCCAGTACACGCTCCAGTAGTAGCACTGCCCTTTCCATCCCGTCAATACATGGAGCAGGGGAAGCGGCAGGGGCTCCTCTGGACTCTGACCCAGCTTACACTGCGGAGTATCTCCCAGCTTCCCTCTCTGTAGGGGCAGGGTTGGAGGGTTTATGATTATGTGCAAAAAAAAGANTGTGATTCTGTGATTCTGTAACACAGAGTCTGGGGTGGGAAGGGGAAGCAGAGAGCAACAAATACAAATTCCTCATTCCAGTACACGCTCCAATAGTAACACTGCCCTTTCCATCCCGTCAATACATGGAGCAGGGGAAGTGGCAGCAGCTCCTCTGGACTCTGACCCAGCTCACACTGCAGAGTATCTCCCAGCTTCCCTCTCTGTAGGGGCAGGGTTGGAGGGTTTATGATTATGTGCAAAAAAAGAAATCAATGTCTAAAGTTGTCAGCTGCACCAAAATCCTCCTGATAGTCGTCCTGCACTTCAGCCAAGTAAACAGACCAAGGGGCCAGCTCCCAGCTTGGCCAAAGTTCCTTGTGCTCTGCTCTGGGGCAAATCCAAGGCTTAAATAGCTGAAGTTGATCGAACTGTGTGTGTTTGTATGCACAAGAGCTTTAGGTTTCTACCTTATGGACCAGCACATGCAGCCAAGGTCCTGCGTCTCCTTGTGCTTACTCCAAGCATTGAATCCAACTTATTACTCTTGAAATTACCTCTTAGAGAGGCTTGGTTTTAACCAACCTCTGTGCTTAAGGCACAACTCAATCTCCTGTCCCCATCCTCTGGCAACTTAAGTTTCAGGTGAGGCTAATTGATGTAAGGCACAAACTGGGGTTTGATGAAGGAGATGGACATCGGCCGGGGCAGGAGGCCAAAAGGTTCCCGTCCTGGGTTTGCATGGCCAGGTTTTTTTAAGTGGAGTGGCTACAGGGGTAGCTTTTCTGAGAAGCTGATAGAAGCTTCCCCCACGTCCCATAGAGCAATGCTAATTGGCTCCAAGAGGAACCCACTGCTGGCCAGGCCTGGGCCCATCAGCAACAGTGGCGGCACCTCTGGGATAATAGAGTTAAGAAGGGGAGAAAGTCCTGCACAGTGGGAACTGCAGCTAGGGAGAGGAATGAGAATATGAGACAGAAACCACTCTGAAGACACCAAGGTCAGTGAAGAAGGAGGGGAGAAGGTACTCCAGGCACCAGAGCAGAGATTCAGCTGCAGCCTGTGGTGATGACCATGGTGAGGAAGGCTGTTCCCTCGCAGCCTTTGTAGATTAATGATGGAGCAGATATCCACCTGCAGCCCTTGGAGATTAATGGTGGAGTAGACCTCCACCTGCAGCCCTTGGAGGTTAACAAAGGAGCAGAGATCCCACTGCAGCCCCATGCCTGAAGGAGGCTGTGACCCCGTGGGAAACCTGTGCTGGAGGAGGCTCCTGGAAGAACCGGTGGAACCTGGAGAGAGGAGACTGTGCCAGAGCAGGTTTGTTTGCAGGAATTGTTATGTAGGGTACACACCGGAGCAGCCTGTTCCTGAAGGGATGCACCTCACGAAAGGGACCTATGCAGGAGCAGTTTGTGAAGAGCTGTAGCCTATGGGAAGGACTGACATTGGAGAAATTCATGAAGTACTATCAGCCATGGGAGGGTGGAAGGGAAGAATGTGAGGAGTCCTCCCCCTGAGAAGGAAGGAGCTGCAAAGACAACATGTGAGGAGCTGGCTGCAACCTTCATTCCCTGTGCCCCTGTGCTACTGCCAGAGGAGAAGGTAGAGAAGATAAGGAGTGAAGTTGAGCTTGGGAAGAAGGGGAGGAGATTTGGTTTTATTTCTCATTATCCCACTCTGATTCGACTGGTGACAAATTAAACTCATTTCCCCAAGTTGGGCCCATTTTGCCCGTGTTGGTAATTGGTCAGTGATTGCTCCCTGCCCTTATATCAACCCATGAGCACTTTGTTATATTTTCTCTCCCCTGTCTAGTTGAGGAGGGCAGTGGCAGAGTAGCTTTGGTGGGCAGTCCAGCCAGGCTCAGTCCAGCACAACTACCTGCCAGGATGACTTGCAGCAACCTTGAACAGGATCACTGCTCCTCCGGGGTGAAATGCAGCATTGCTTTGGTCCCTTCACCCCAAGGCTATCATAGGCCTGAGTAGATGAGGTGCTGAGGGACATAGTTTAGTGTTTGATGGGAATGGTTGGACTCGATGATCTGATGGGTCTCTTCCAACCCGGTGGTTCTGCGATTCTGTGATAGAATCATAGAATAGTTAGGGTTGTAAGTGACCTTAAAGATCATCTAGTTCCATCCCCTGCCATGGGCAGGGTCATCCCACTAGATCAGGCTGCCCAAGGCCCATCCAACCTGGCCTTGAACACCTCCAGGGATGGGGCAGCCACAACTCTGCTTGGCAACCTATGCCAGTGCCTCACCACTCTCATGGTGAAGAAATTCTTCCTAATGTCTAGGCTAAATCTGCCTCTCTCCAGTCCATACCTGCTCCCCTGTGTCTTGTCACCACAAGCCTTATTGATAGTCCCTCTCCAGCTTTCCTGTAGCCCCTTTCAGGTACTGGAAGGTCGCTGTAAGGTCTCCTTGGAGCCTTTTCTTCGCCAGGCTGAACAACCCCAACTCCCTCAGCCTGTCCTTGTATGGAAGGTGCTCCAGCCCTGTGATCATCTTTGTGGCCTCCTCTGGACCAGTTCCAACAGTTCCATCTCCTAACTTTGAGGAGTCAAGAACTGGACACAATACTCCAGATGAGGTCTCACGAGAGAGGAACAGAGGGGCAGGATTACCTCCCTTGACCTGCTGGCCACATTTCTTTTGATGCAGCCCAGGATAGAGTTGGCCTTCTGGTCTGTGAGCGCACGCTGGCAGCTCATGTCAAGCTTCTCATCGACCAGCACCCCTAGTCCTTCTCTGCAGGGCAGCTCTCAATCATGTCATCCCCCATCATGTACTGAAATCAAGGATTGCCTGGATCCAGGTGCAAGACTTTGCACTTGACTCATGAGGTTCTCAACAGGGCCGCTTCTCCAGCCTGTCTAGGTCTCTCTGTGTGACATCCCATCCTTCTGGTGTGGCAGCTACACCACTCAGCTTGGTGTCACCTGTGAACTTGCTGAGGGTGCTCTCAATCTCGCTCTCAGTATCATTGATGAATATATTAAAAAGCACTGGTCCCAGTATGGACCCCTGAGGGGCACCATTTGTCACAGTTCTCCATCTGGACTTCGAGCCATTGACCACTACTCTTTGAATACAACCATCCAACCAGTTTCTTATCCACCAAACCGTCCACCCATCAAATCTGTATCTCTCCAATTTAGAGAGAAGGATGTTGTGGGGGATCATGTCAAAGGCTTAACGGAAGTCTAGCTAGATCACATCCGTTGGTTGACCCATGTCCACTGCTGTGATTACCCCATCATAGAGAGCCACTAGGTTGGTCATACAGAATTTGTCCCTGGTGAAGCTGCTCTGGCTGCCATTAACCACCTCCATGTCTCCACGTGCTTTAGCAGAGCTTCTAGGAGGTTCTGTTCCATGATCTTCCCAGGCACAGAGGTGAGGCTGACGGGTCGATAGTTCCCAGGGTCGTCTTTTCTACCCTTTTTAAAAATGGGCACAATATCACCCTTCTTCCAGTCACCAGGGAGCCCACAGCCCCCTTCCCAGCGCCTCCCGAGCTGTGAATTGCTGGGGTTGGCTCCCACGTGCTGCATCCGCCGTGAAAAATGAACTTTCAAATAAAGAAGAAATGCAGCTCCATAAATCTGGTGAGGAAAGGGAGTGGAATGCGCTTTGCACGTGCTTTGTGTGTAGAATAAGTGGTGCAGCTACAAAGCTTTTCTTCTAAGAATAAAGCATGAAGGAGGAGGGGAAGATGTGCAGAAACCAAGAAGCCTCCAAAGGCACAATCGGTGCTTTTTGAGCTCGGTGCAGCGATGGTCGGAGTCACAAACTCTCTTCTCCCCCGCAAAACAACCAGGAAGGGCAGTGGGACAGACCTGGTTGGTGGCCCCAGCTCACAGGCTTTGCGCAGATTGATGCTCACGTGGCAAGAGCTTCTCTTAAATGTTGATTTGCACCATTTTGCAGGGTTTTCATTTCTGAACATTTTACTGCTTGTATTTATTTTTTTTAGTGTATATTTATTTTTACATGTTGCTTACTGTATTTATTGTTTCTGGCTGCATTTGATCCTCAGGGGAACCTGAGGCTGCTTAGTTTGGAGAGGAGGAAGCTGAGGGGCAATCTTATCGCTCTCTGCTGCTCCTGGAAAGGAGATGGTGGTGAGGTGGGTGCAGGGCTCTTCTCCCGAGGGGTAGGATGAGAGGAAACAGCCTCAAGTTGCACCAGAGCCGGTTCAGATTGAATACTGGGAGAAATTTCTTTCCTGGCAGAGGCTGACCAGGGCAGGGGTGGAGTCTTCATCCCTGGAGGGCTTCAAAGAATGGCATGGCTTAGTTGGCATGGTGGGGTTGGGCTGGATGATCTTAGAGGTCTTTTCCAACCTTAATGATTCTGTGATTCTATTACAAACGTGTCTTGTGCCTTGAAGCTGGGTTTCTCAGCCATTTATCATTGCTGGTTTTCTCCCCTAACTCACGTCCCAAGCTTCGCTCCTCTGAATTGCTTCTCTTCTGTTATTGACTTCACTTTTAGCTCCAGTTCAGTCAGTTCTGCGCTCTGCCTGCCTCACTGTCCCCGAGCGCCTTAGCATGGAAGAAGGGGCCTTGAGGCTCTGACCCATCATTCAGGTCTGAGCTGAAAAGGTGCATTTATGCCTTTGCCAAAGTCTCATTTTCTGTCTATATTCTTTCTTCAGGGGAAAAAAAATGCTCTTTTTTTCAATGCTCAGTCCAGAATTATAGTTTCTTACCTTACCTGAGTGCTCCTTTTGTGCTTCTCTGTGTTTATTCCCTCTCTTTGAGGATGGATGGAGCAGACATTCAGTGAGTAAAACACTTGCCACGGGAAACTAATGTTAGCCTAAGTGCCTGGAGTGGTCTGAATTCATCCCCTTGTGAGTGGGATGTCTCCCCTGGGTGAGCAGCAATGTAACCATCAGTTTGCACAGAGTTTTCTGGGGAAATTCAGCCTTTCCTGCCCAAAACTCTGTTTCTGACACAGTCAGCTGCTACTGAATGGTGAAAGTGGCTCAAATCCATCCATTGGCTTTTTTTTTTTTTAAAGCAGAACTGTCTTTATTGTGTAAGGCAAAACAAACCCTTGGGAGAAAATAGTTACAGAGTTTGAGTCCATCCTTGTGTGTAAGGGTAGTTACGTGATTTCTTTGACTTTTGGCTTTACTTGGGAGACTGAGGGGAGGCCACATCATGCTCTGCAGCTTCCTTTCATGGGGGAGGAGGAGGAGCAGGTGCTGAGATCTTCTCTCTGGTGACCAATGAGAGGACCTGAGGGAATGGCAGGAAGATGTGCTGGGGAGGGTTAGGTTGGACATTAAGAGAAGCTTCTTCCCCCAGGGGGTGGTGGAACACTGGAACAGCTCACAGGGATGCCGCAGCCTGACAATATTTCAGAAGCGTTTGGCCCTCAGCCCCATGGTGTGAATGTTGTGGTTGTGTTGTGCAGGGACAGAGGTTGGACTCGATGATCCCTGTGGATCCCTTCCAGCTCAGGACGTTCTATGATGAAAAATAAGGACATCTGCAGTCGTGTTACTTCATGGTTGGACTCGATGATCCGATGGGTCTCTTCCAACCCAGTGATTCTGTGATTCTGTGATATGGGGAGCCTGGTAGATATTCTCAAACTATCTGTGACCTCAGCCCACAACTGGTATTATGCAGAGTTGCAGTTCCACACCCTCTTCACCCACAGCACCTGAGGGACAGCTGGCGAGGCTCTATGGGACATGTAGGACAGATACATATTGGGGTGGCTCCAGCAACCTGGGCTTAGAATCATAGAATCATAGAATCACCAGGTTGGAAGAGACCCACCGGATCATCGAGTCCAACCATTCCTATCAAACACTAAACCATGTCCCTCAGGAACTCGTCTACTCGTGCATAAAAACACCTCCAGGGAAGGAGACTCAACTTTATTGTTGGTGGCACCCAGCTGCAGGCCGTGCAGGTACAGCTCAGTACCTCGATGATGCTAGGCACTGCAGCACCTCAGCCCTTCAGAATATCACCCAGGATAAAATCCGTAGAATCATTAAGGTTGGAAAAGACCTCTAAGCTCATCTGACCCAACCATCAGCCTGTGCCAACTGGACCATGTCCCTAAATGCCACTGTTGCTTGCTTTTTGAACCCCCTCCAGGGATGGAATCTCCCCCACTACCCTGGGCAACCTCTGCCAGGGCTTCACCACTCATATTCCCTAATATCTAATCTAAACCTCATCTGGCACAAGTCAAGGCCACTTCCAAAACAGCAAAGATGGTTCTGTTTTAATTAAGAAAAGCTAGAAATACAGTTTCTTCTTTTTGTGGAATAACTTGTTAAATCTTCACCGAAGCCAAAGCACTGTTGTGTTTCACTCAGAACTTGCTATTTTACAACATCTTCCAAGCTATCAATCCCTGGCCAGTTGCTCGGAGGCTTAGGCTGGCCTGAATACTCTGCTCAGCTTCTAGTGTGTGTCAGAAATCTTAAATTACCAGCCTGCTGGCTGCAGACAGGGCTCATCAAGGAGGTGCGTTTTTCAATTTTTCGTCTTCCAACAGTCCTGGAAGACAAAGTCCATTGACACCAGAATTACCAGCTATGATGAGAAGTGTGCTGGTCTTGGGCTGCGGGGTCTTTGTGCCAACTCTGTTTGAATCAGCAGTTGGGCTGGATGATATTAGAGGTCTTCTCAGCCTTAATAATTATGATTTTATCATTTCAAATTAAGACTCTTCCTGTTCTCCCCAGATCTGTCTGGGTTTTGCTCAAAGGTCTCCTGCCCACCAACATCAGCTTGGTTCCTCAATGCTACCTTGCAAACCTCATAGAGGTGGGAATTACTATCAGGAACAGGCTTGGGCTTGTTCACATCACCCTGCTGTTTTCAAGATGAAAACACATAGGAAAGCAATTTAGAGTGAGGCAACACTTTTCAATTAAAAAAGAATATTGTTATTCATGGAAGCCTAGAGTGTCAGTTGAGTTGTGAACCAGAGGAGAAACATTCCGTTTCAGACTTACTACCGTCTCCTCTATGGTGCGGTGCTGTTAAAGACCTTGGAGGTCCACCAGGAATCGAAAATTCTCCAATCAATTAAAGCAAGTTAATTCAAGGCAACAGCAGAAGTCAGGCTATTTTTATAATTGTCTCTGTGATTTAGACCTCTTTAGGCACTGCATCTAAATTATCAAATATTTCAAAGCTCTATTTTCTTTACTTTTGAGATTCCCTACCCCAAGACTTAGCAAGACTTTTGCTAGGCCTCGACAGGCTCGTTTTGGTCCTCCCCCAGCCTTCTGCAGCTCACCAGGTTTTGGTATTTCTTTCGCATGTTTGAAACAATCCCACTGGGGTAGAAAAATGCCTTTGCTGATAGATGGTGGTTTATCTACGGCTGCAGCAAAGTGTGTGCAGCACTCCAAGTCCCATTAAGAATTCCGCTTCAGTGAGCGGCGATTTTCCATAGTCAATTCTGACTTCCCTGACTATTAACTAACTCAGACAAATATATATATATATATGTATATATTCCTCCACTGCAACCCTGAGAGGCTTTTTTTTTGCTGGGTCATTCTTGTTGGCCCTAACATTCCAGATTTTGACATCTTCTTCCAGATGGTTAGAGGCTGCAAGCCTCTTATCAAGCACCCCATAACTCCTTTTAAAGCCCTTTACGTCTCTGCAGATCTTGCCCTTTGCCACCAATTTTCCTCCCTCATACAGTGCTGTGTGTGGACCAGCCGGTCCCACAGCTGTGTCCGTTTCATCCTTGCAGCCTGATCTGAGCCAGGGAAGCACACAGCGAAAAGGAGCCTGAGCTGCAGCCCTGCTGCAGAAGCACACAGCTGGCTGCTCATCACTTGTCTACCAGTAAGGACAGCAGGAACCAACTAAAAGTAAAACACTTCTGCGTATCCTAGAATCATAGAATGGTTTGGGTGGGAAGAGACCTCAAAGCCCATCCTGGTCCAACCCTCTGCCATGTGCAGGGACACCTCTCACTGGATCAGGCTGCCCAGAGTCCTTCCAACCAGGCCTTGAACATCTCTAGGGATGGGCCAGTGACAACTTCCCTGGGCAACCTGTTCCAGTGTCTCACAACTCTCATAATGAAGAATGTCCTCCTTATGTCTAGTCTAAATCTGCCCCTCCCCAGTTTATACCCATTGCCCCTCATCCTGTCACTACAAGCCTTTGTAAACAGTCCGTCCCCAGCTTTCTTGTAGCCCCTTTCAGGTACTGGAAGCTGCTCTAAAGTCTCCCCGCAGCCTTCTCTTCTCCAGGCTGAACAACCCCAACTCTCTCAGCCTGTCCTTGAATGGGAAGTGCTCCAGCTCTTGGATCATCCTTGTAGTCTCCTCTGAACCCGTTCCAACAGCTCCATCTCCTTACGTTGAGGATTCCAGAACTGGACACAGGACTCTAGGCGAGGTCCCAAGCCCTTTCAGCCTGTCCAATCTGTACACACTCTCCCCGCGTGCGCCCTGCTGCCCCGTCCTGCTCCCAAACATACTTGCAGGAACTCATCTGAGTTTTCTTCCCAGCCTTCCCATCTCTGTTGCCAGACTTGAGCTTACATCTTTTTGCAAGCTAGGCTTTAAGCCTGAACCCGTTTGTGGGTTATATTAAGTGCTTGCTGATGTGACCAGATGTGCCGGTGTGTTCAGTCACACTGCGGTGTGGGGTTTGCTTAAGAGCTGCTTCGTTTGGGGAGATTAGGAGTGGATTAGAGTGTTTCCAGCTTCACTCAAAGATGGGGCAGAAATGTGCTCATATCGGTCATTTCCAGTAGGCATTTGTCCATTATTGGTTAACAGAAATTAAATAATTGATGGAGTTACGCTAATATTTTAAAGCTTTTCTATCGGAAGACAAAGATGCAAGCATGTAAGAATGAAATGAGTTTGCCTTCTTTTTTGGCTTATCTTCTGGTTCTAACCAACTCCTCCAATTTGGAGTTAAATAGCATGGTGGGGGGGGGAAGAATTTTGGTTTATTGAAATACAGTTTTCAGTCTGCTCCAAACACTCCTGTGATGGTTTTTCCTCAATAGCTTTGTCTGTGCTCTGCTCAAAACCAGGCGGCTTTTAAATTCCAGATTCTCCTGCAAAAGAGCTCCTGCCCAGTGCGAGTTCAGCTGCTTTTGCAGGGGGGTGCATCCCTTCCCAAGTCAATAGAGTAAAAGATTTCCAGGCTGAACTTTGCACGAAATCACATCCTCGGACTGGCAGCGTTCCCGAGACACAGACACTGCCCGGCTTGGACAGCTTGGGGCTCCCAGGATCTAAGTGAGTCCAATTAATCTCTCAGCTGTACAAAGGCGACCTGAGAGCCCTATTAGCACTAAGCTGCTTTGACTCCAAAGGATCAATAACGCTTATTTGCAAGTGTTTAGAGTACATTATTTGCATTTGTGAAGGTAATGAAGAAAAAAAAACCTATTGAATTTTAATTAGCAGTTTCTGGCTCTTGTGGGAGTCAATTCACAGCACCTCTGCTCTGAGGCCAGCCTGGGAGAGTTGGAGTTGTTCAGCCTGGAGAAGAAAAGGCTGCAGGGAGACCTCAGAGCAGCTTTGAGCAGTGAGAGGGGCTCCAGGAAAGCTGGGGAGAGGCTCTTGATCAGGGAGTGCAGGGAGAAGATGAGGGGAAACGGTTTTCAGCTGAAAGAGAGATTGAGATAAGATTTTAGGGAGAAATGTTTTCCTGTGAGGGTGG
>WAAB01018438.1:7328-20998 GCA_013389865.1 Piaya cayana | reverse complement strand
CATGTCCCTCAGGACCCCGTCCACCCGTAACTTAAACACCTCCAGGGAAGGCGAATCAACCACCTCCCTGGGCAGCATATTCCAGTGCCTAATGACCCTTTCTGTAAAAAACTTCTTCCTAATCTCCAACCTAAACCTCCCCTGGCGGAGCTTGAGGCCATTCCCCCTTGTTACCAATATACTTTTATGAAACCGGGCTTTGACTGGGTAAAAAAAAATTTTTTTTCTACAGTACATAATGATCTTGAGATAAATAGATCACCTTTTTCCTCTACTCCATACTCCAGAAAAAATAATTGTGCTAAATGTCCAGGTAAATGTTTAGATGAAAAAATACACAATGGAAGATAATAAATACTGGAAGTCAGAATGGTCACATAATGTGGGATCGCTATTCATACGATGAGAATGGGTGTACCCTGAAGGGGATTTTCAGATAAGAAGGGTAGGTAAAATAATTCATAGAAATTTTTAAATACATATTAAAAAAGCTCAGCAAGGTTGTGCTCTCAGAAAAACTGAAGTACTTGCATTGCAGTGGATGTTGTTAATGTGTAGACAGAGCTGAGTCATTCGGATTCCTTAACTGTTAGTTTCCCCTCTTTCAGTCTAATTATGTCTTTATCTTTCCTTGGCTCTAGACTCCACACGGGTTTTAATTTTTATTTTAAATACATTTTTCTGGACTAGGAAGATGAAAACTGTCCATTATTGGTTGTAATTTCTTCAATAACGAGAGTGAAGTGAACTCATTTGGACTCATCGAGGAATCCTTCTCAACTCTGGCAGGTAAGGCAGGACCTGAGTGCATGTTCAAACTAGGAACTCCAAGGACCTGGCATGGAAGGTCTCCAAGAAGGAAGAGCTTCCATGAAACTGATATGGTCTTTATACAGAACTTACTTTAGGAGAGCAAACACGTTCCAGTCTAGCCTGAATGGTTGTCTAGAATTTGGCAAGTGGTGTAAGTGTGTGTGTGTGTGTGCGCGCGCATTTCTTCAGGATTAGCAAATCACAGAATGATAGAATGGTTTGGGTTAAAAGGGACCTTAAAGTCTATCCAGTTGGATCAGGGGCTCCAAGCCCCATCCAACCTGGCCTTGAACACCTCCAGGGATGGGGCAGCCACCACTGCTCTGGGCAACCTGGGCCAGGGACTCCCCACCCTCAGTGTGAAACAGTTTCTTCCTGATGTCCAATCTGAATCATCCCCTTTCCAATTTAAAGCCATTCCAGGCCCTTAGAAAGCTCCTCTCCAGCTTTTCTTGAGCCCCTTTCAGTGGTGGAAGCTGCTCTATGGTCTCCCCACAGCCTTCTCTTCTCCAGGCTGAACAACCCCAACTCTCTCAGCCTGTCCTAGTACGGGAGGTGTGGTAACCACATGCTGTTTGGTCCCAAAGATGAGAAGATGATGGTTTATGGCATTTACAGGGCTGAGGTAAAAACTAGAGGACAGAAATTGGCGTGTGGGGAGTACACAAGAAGAAAATAAAATGAAAAAGGCTTTGTGTTGCCCGTCTCCCACAATTTATGTAAGTGCTTGGCGTTCCATCAGCATCTTGAATGTGTCTTATATACTGTCCACATGTGCAGCACCATCCAACACCAAATTAAAATGTGCTAACTTTGGTACTTGATTGGAAACGGGGTGTCTTTCACTAGATTGAAGCCAGTAGCTTTGTCTCTACCCGCTTGGAAGATGATCTCGAATCAGCTCTGCTACCTGCTAAGAATGGCTAACGCAGGCTTTTTTTAAATTCTTGCATTGAAATTCTGCCCCAGCTCCCGCCCCCTCCTTGTGAGCATCCCATTCATCAGCTCCCTCTCATGCCGCTTCAATTAAATCCTGGTGCGCTCCGAGGCGATGCCGCATCCGCTTCGGAGCGGAATCGCAGTTGGGTAAACAGGCCTGCAAATACGCTGCTGGGGATAAATTGGCCATCAGTGTGATAGAGAGAAGGAAAGGAAAATGTGTGATTACAGCTCGGTTTTATGTGCTGGGAAGCTGCTGAGGCATTATTGAGAGCAGGAACAATGTTTTTGCACCCCGTGCTTATCCGGCAGTTTTGTACCTATTTCATATTAGCTATTTTCAGGCAAATGTTCTCTGGCTGATTGATGCTTCACACTTGGAAAGCTACTTTTAAGATAATCTTGACCCAGATTTTTGGGTAATGAAAAGCAGCAGACAGTGCCAGAAAATGTCGTGCCGTCAGTGCCATTTCATCTCCATTCCTTAAACACAGTTCGTTTAAAAGATACAAATTTAATCCGCGGCGGAAGACGGAGGGCCAAGCACTTAGATTTCAGGCTTGTGCGGGTTTCAAGCTGAGTGCTTGGCTGAAAAACATTTCTGCTGCTCTTGTTTTGCAGAGGTTGTTTCTGCTGGTGGCTTCGCTTGGGTTTGGAGGAAGCACAGCAAGGCAAAGGTGACTTTTGGTAGCTTGGCCGGCGTCTAGGAGACCAGGGCAATGCTGCTTGCCAGGCTCTCTCCCTCTAAAGCCGATCCTAGGATCTTGGTAGTGGAGTCAGATGATCTGTCTGTCTCCGTTCACTGACCAGGAGGACCTTTGGGGTAGAGATCAGCAGTAGTTTCCTCATCTTAGCCCCCTGTGGTCTGAGCAAGGGCAGTTTGGTACTCAGTGCCAAAATACTAGTGACTGCCTGCACCCATCTCCCCAGAGGGATCCGTACGCTGCATGAATTACATCTAGTTCTCCACTGCATCCTCATAATCCTTTTTCATTTATAGCGACGTCTACAGGGAAGACAAAAGAGCACTTTGGAACAAAAAAAACCCTTTTATTTCTTACCAGGTAAATCTTGCCCCGAGCCCAGGCTTTCACAGGTAAGCACAAAAAGTGACCAGAGCTCTGACCACAGTAATTGGCCAACAGAGAAATCCACCCCTCAAATACAAAGAAGGGCAGTCTCTCTTCCAAATCTAGTTAACCCAGAAGGTCAACCCTACCCTGGGCTGCATCCAAAGCAGTGGGACCAGTCAGGTGAGGGAGGGGATTCTGCCCCTCTGCTCTGCTCTGAAACTCCACTCAGAGTCCTGTGTCCAGTTCTGGAATCCCAGACGTAAGAACGAGATGGAATTATTGGAACAGGTCCAGAGGAGGCCACAGAGATGATCTGAGGGCTGCAGCACCTCTGCTCTGAGGCCAGGCTGAGAGAGCTGGGGTTGTTCAGCCTGGAGCATAAAAGGCAANTGTCCCTGTCCATGGCAGGGGTTGGGACTGGATGGGCTTTGAGGTCCCTTCCAACCCAAACCATTCTAGGATTTTGTGATCTGAATTATTTCTTTGCACTCTGTGTTCTCATCTTGAAATCATCTGTGGTCCCATAAAATCATTAGGTTTGAAAAGACCTTAGATATCATTGACTCCAACTGTACCTGTCCACTACTAAATCATAACCTCAAGCACCTCACCTGTTTGCCTTTTAAACCCCACCAGGGACGGAGACTCCACCATCTCCCTGGGCAGCCTCTACCAGGACCTGAGAGACCTTTTTGTGAAGAAATTTTTCCTAATGTCCAATCTGAACCTTCCCTAATGGAGCTTGGGGCCATTTCCTCTGGTACTATCACTCATCATTGGGGAAAAGTGATTCCTTTGTATAGGAATATGGGATATAACAGCTAGAAAGGAGACAGCAACTGAATTATTCCTTGTGCTCGAAGCGAATTAGCCTGAGTTACACTGCTGCATCTTGGTTATGTTTGAATCTGAATTTTCTTGTCTATATCTTATGCTCGCAACACCTTGAGCATGTGGTCAGCATGGCCATACAAAAAGAAAACAAACCTGTAAATTGTTGTACTTTTATGGTTTGCCTATTGAAGAGTTTGATGTTGTGCTAGCACAGGCGTGAGGGTTAAAACACAAGAGTAAGGTCATGATACTCAATGAGTTAAATGCTGACAAGCCCTTTCTACACAGTTATCTGAAGGCTGAAGAATCCCAGTCATTACGATTTCAGTACGATCTGACATTGAGACAGCTCAGCATAGAATCACAGAATCACCGGGTTGGAAGAGACCCATCGGATCATCGAGTCCAACCATTCCTATCAAACATTAGTCACGAACGTGACCAGATCTACTGTGAGGACCTAGAATCCCAGTCATTACGATTTCAGTACGATCTGACATNTATTCCAATGCCTAATGACCCTTTCCATAAAAAACTTCCTCCTGATCTCTAGCCTAAATCTCCCCTGGCGGAGCTTGAGGCCATTCCCCCTCGTCCTGTCCCCTGTCACTTGGGAGAAGAGCCCAGCTCCCTCCTCTCCACAACCTCCCTTCAGGTAGTTGTAGAGAGCAATGAGGTCTCCTCTCAGCCTCCTCTTCTCCAGGCTAAACAACCCCAAAAGTACCCATCAGATCTCCTGAGAATGCTCCCCCTTGGTCTTGCTCGAGAGCTGTAAAACAGATACAGCCGCACAAACTGCAAGCAAGCTCCGGGCTGTCTATAAACTCCTAGTTAATCTTTTCAGTCTGCTTTCTTAGAGCTGGAAGTACTGTATTTCCCTTCCTTCTTCACCTCTTCCCCTGCAGCACAGTGTTCAAGCGAAACATTCAAGGTTCTCATTGACAGATGCAAAAAAAATACTGCGCTGTCTCCCAGCTGTCCTTGCACAAATCCCTTGGGTTGCTGGTGGTTTCAGCCACTTTTCCAGTGCCTTTCGTAAGATGCTCCAGGTAAGGCATTTCATTTCCCTGTAGGAACCTGGAGCTCAGCAAAATCTATGCCCTGCATAAAGTAGTTATCTACCAGGGCTGCTGTAGATCGATGTTTTATGCAGTGAGATGTGATGAAGGACAGCATATAAATCAACTTAGATGGGAAAGGCAGAGCTCACAGGCAGCTTACATTATGTCCTGGAGGAGCTATAGCACCCTGTCAGGAGCAGAAACCACACACGGGCAAGGCTGGATCTTCTCCAGATTCCTTGATCACCTGAACACCAGTTGCAGGAGAACTTCCCAGGCTTGGGATTACTGAGAAGTAGTCGTGAGTTTAATGCTAGGATGAGAGGGAATGGTCTCAGGCTGTGCCGGGTGTGGTTTAGATTGGGCATCGGGAAATATTTCTTAACTTAAGGGTTCTCAGGCCCTGGCAGAGGCTGCCCAGGGAGGTGGTGGAGTCCCCATCCCCGGAGGAGTTTAAAAGGTGAGTGAGTGGGGGTTTCAGGGATCTGATTTCATAGTGATCAGGTACAGCTGGACTTGATGATCTCAAAGGTCGTTTCCAACCAAATGATTTTATGACTATGGTCCCTGTTGGATACTTCCTAGCTCACATTTTAGGTGCTCAATGCTCCGCTATAACTGCATGAGCCCACTTTACTCATTCATTAAAAATAAGGTCGGCCATGGTGAGTCAGATGGCAGATCACCCAGCCCTGTACTTTTGTCCCATATAGACTCAACAGGGGAAGAATATGAAGATGTGCTCGTAACGACCTTTGTGCTGATATACCCCCTCCGGTAGAAGGGATACAGCTGGCACAGGGTGGGGACACATAGGACAGGGTGATGTGGCACAGCCCTAGCACAGTGGAGAGGAGCAAGGTGTAATATCCCTCCAGCATGCCCGGTTGTCGTGTGACGTGCATGTGTTGCTGTGTTAGAGGATTTAGAAGTGAGAATAAAGTAGCTGAACGTGGACAGAACTAGAGAAGCAGACTTGTGCCAACAGGTACCTGATGCCGTGGTGTCTGTTGTCTGGACCTCCTGGGTGCATGGTACTTGCTGGAGCTACTGGCAGAAGGACAGTGCCTTTGCAGGGTTCCTCACTTCCCAAGGTGAGTTTTACAAGGAACATGCACGAAACACTTAACAAAGAAGCCGAAGAAAACCAAAATGTATCATAGGATGGGTTGGGTTGGAAGGAACCTCAAAGCCCATCCAGTTCCACCACCTGCTATGGGCAGGGACACCTCCCACTGGATCAGGGGCTCCAAACACCATCCAGCCTGGTCTTGAACGCCTCCAGGGATGGGGCAGCCACCACTGCTCTGGAAAACGGTGAAGAATTATTGTAGGGATTTCTGGGCAACTGAGAGTGTTATACCATTCCTATCACAAATTATTGCAGGGGCGCAGTGTCCTGATCCTGGAGTTGGCAACAGGAGGGAAATTGTGCCTGAACTGGGATCGTGAGTGAAGACGCTTTGAGAGCCACCAGTGTAGTGTGTCTGGCGTGTATTTTTTTTTTGCTGTAGCTTCTAGGTGTATTAATTAACATTAATTTACAGCTCTGCCAGAAAACATTTCTGCCAGCTTCCCCAGAGGAGCCGCATATTAAAATCGCTCAGGTATTCATATCCTTCTAATGTAAATACAGTTCCAAATTAAACTGACTGGTGTGAAGTCTTGTGATGTTTCTGTCTTTTCGCTACTTGCTGCTGCCCGAGTTCTCTCTTTAATGAGCACCGTCTGGGATAAACCAACTGGAGGATGCTCTGCCTGCGAATAGGTCAGCAGTCAGTCATCAGTCATCCTCCAGCGTGACAGCTCACCTCCGCCGATGCCTTGGCATCTGCAATAGTCTGGGGAGCGCAGCTCAGGAGCTCAGCTTGGGAGGAAGTCATAAAGTTTGCGGCTTCCACCACCCTGAATGAAAATGAGCTGGGGAGGTAGGAGGGGAAGGAAGCTCTTCTGCAATTTGGAGACGCGATCCTGGTTTCAAAACATCACTTCGGGGATTAAGGCTGTGATGCTGCTTAGCAACATTTCAGCTGTGGTCCTGTATGGACGTCTTTGCTGTGAGCTCCAGCAATTGCACTATTGCAGTAGAGAAGCTGTTTTCACAGCTATTTTCTTTTGCTCACCTTCCTAAAACGTTATAGGGTTTGTTGATATTCCTAAAATAGAATTCTCTGTTGTGCTTTCTGACTTGAAAGACAGCAACAAATGCTTCCCCCATCACTGAAAGGTCACGAGCAATGAGAGATTTCATGTCATCAACATCCTATAGTTCCGCTTCCAGATCCAGCAGTGTTGGCTTGGATTCAGCTCCCTCCTCTCTCACCTCAGCCAGAAGATGTTCCCCTCAGGTGCCCAGAGCAGAGCTGCTCAATAACAAAGCTGGCAAACCTCCTTTTCCTGCTGTGCATCATCTAAAAACTAACGTATCTGATTCGTGCTGTTTCTATCGCTTGAATTTATGCTTTGCAGCAGGCATCTCCCAGGGCTTTTGCAGGGGCTGGTCAGCGCCCGAATTTAAGAGCTAAAGCTGCAGAAAGGCTTCAGCTGGATTGAAATCATAGAATAGAATCATGGAATGGTTTGGGTTGGAAGGGACCTCAGAGCCCATCCAGTTCCACCCCCTGCCATGGGCAGGGACAACTCCCACTGGATCAGCTTGTTCCAAGCCCCATCCAACCCGGCCTTGAACACCTCCAGGGATGGGGCAGCCACCATTTCTCTGGGCAACCTGGGCCAGGGCCTCCCCACCCTCAGCGTGAAGAATTTCTCCCTAAGATCTCCTCTCAATCTCCCCTCTTTCAGCTCAGGCTCTCCCGGAGCCCCTCTCAGTACTGGAAGCTGCTTTAAGGTCTCCCTGGAGCCTTCCCTTCTCCAGGCTGAAATTTTGCAATTCGAATTTTGTTCCCAAGTTTGATTAATTTTTTTTTTTACCTTTCTAAGTTAATCCAGTGCCATCTCTACCCTTCCCTTACTGCCCTTACCTTGTTCTCAAGATCCACCTGCTCTCTTGCAGGACGCTTATCCTGAGCTACTTCAGGGAAACAGCCGGTTGCACTACATGAAAATTGTATTTTTTTTAAATCCAAGAACACAGTAAACAATACAGATGAGTTATTGTGCTAATTGTCCAAGAGCTGATCCAACAGGTGGGAAATTCCATGTTCTTGAGTCTTGTTACTCACCGACACAGTTGAATGTGCTCGAGGGCATGATGAGAGCTGGGAAAAAACAAACCACATGTAGAGGAGTTACTATTGAACACTGATATCTTCCAAATCAGGGGGTTTTTTTTGTTGTGTTAATGAAGATAATTACAGTTCCGTTCTCATTTTTAATTTAAAGCATCTAAATTAGAAGTTTATTAACATTTTCTATTATTTGGTATTTTCCTCCCTTTGTTTTTATTTTCCTACTCCTTTTATTTTCTTGGTTTTCCCTCTTCTTATTTCAATGACACAATAGGAATGGGAAATGAAAACAACAAAAAAAATCAAATCAAACTTTTTAAAGATTTCTTTTTTCATAAAATCCTTTATAAATTTAGAAAGCCCTCTCTTGTGGAAGAGCTGGCATTTACAGTGCTTCCTCCAGCCTTTTTCCTTCTCCTCTTTGCCACTTTTTGGGCTCTGACTGTCAGAAATATCTCAGCTTCTACCCTCTGCCAGGTCCTTTGGTTCTATCCTACCTTCCTTTCTCCAGCTTGCCTTACAGAGATTTCCTCAAGCTCTGCTTTGCTCCCTCTGTCACAGCTCTATCAGGTCCAGGTGGAGCTGCGGATACATCCAGACTTTAAAATAAAAGGTGAATCTATCTTTAATAACAGCAGGGTAAATATTTCCTACGTAGCCTTATGTCAAAAGTATGTCATTGGGACCAAAGGATACTGGGGTTTTGGCTCCACCAGTGCCTCGCACTGTGTTTCATCACAACTTTATAAGCACCTTAATGAAGCTGAGGTGGACAGGCCAGCGTTAGGATAATACTGTAGAAGAGGTACTCAGAGATCTGGTTTGGTACTGGACAGGTACAGTCAGACTTCATGATCCCAAAGGTCTTTTCCAACCAAGTGATTCTATGATAATTAGAGCTGGTTTCCCCAGGATTAGGGTCTACTCATAATGAGTTTAGCATTGAGGGGCAGTCAGTTTGTTAAGCAATGTTCTGGTTCAATGTTCTGTGATTCTGTGATTCTGTGGTTGTTTACACTACCACGTCCCAAAGAGCAACCAGGAATCACAAAATGCTATATAATGAATTAAATGTGTTCTTGAAACTGGAAATTAGGCTCTCATTTGGCTCCCTTTCCATAACAGGCTGGAACAGATTGTCTTTTAAGGTTCTTTCCAACTGAACTGCTTTATAATTCATCATTAATGTCTTGTGACCCTCACTGTTCTGACTGTCACATCACCAGCTGATCCCTAACGCTGACACCCAGCCGCTTCTAAAGGAATACGTATCTTTCAAACCGTGATATCGCACTGAGCACTCAGGTTGCAGCTGAGCCTGTTGCTCCTGATTGATACAGGGGAATGACGATTCAACAGTTAGAGGAGCCTGGATGCTGTGGCACAAGCCACGAGAGAAAGAAGTTAATTTTGGTTTATCTGAGTTCATTAACTGGCTCAATGTGACAAGGTAGATCTACCTTGACGTCTTGTTGTGCTGGTTCTAGTTGGTGACCCTTCATTACTGCATCTCAACACTCAGCAGCTGAGCTGCTGCCATCACCCAGGGCCAGCCTTGCTTTTCCTGCTGCATCATGATCGACAAATTCATAGAATCATGGAATGGTTTGGGTTGGAAGGGACCTCAAAGCCCATCCAGTTCCACCCCCTGCCATGGGCAGGGACACCTCCCTCTGGATCAGGGGCTCCAAGCCCCATCCAACCTGGCCTTGAACCCCTCCAGGGATGGGGCAGCCACCACTGCTCTGGGCGACCTGGGCCAGGGCCTCCCCACCCTCAGCGTGAAGAATTTCTTCCTAATGTCTCATTTAAATCTTCATTGCTGCTAAAGAGGGTGCAAGCTTCTCACCCAGGCTATGCTCCATTGAATAATTTCTTTGCACTGTGTGTGCTCATCTCGCACTGTTTGCTGAGCACCAGATTTATTGGCCCATAATGTGTTAAATTGTTATGACACATTTTGTTTATTTAGAGGAACTGCAGTTCTAATTAAGATCAAAACCAAGTTATGACTCAGAGTCCAATAGAAGTACAATGTGAATTACATACCCTTAAATTTAATTTACTTAGCCACAGGCTGAATATCCTCATGAATGTAAGAAATGCAGCAAAACAATTATTCTAATTAAAAAGAAAGATTTGGTTAAGCTAATTTACATTTTAGTCCAGTCTTGGACACATCAAAGTCTCTCGCCAGCCTGGCCGTTAAGAGAGAAAAATCGAAGTGCTTAAATTGAATTATAGATTAGGATCTTGTTGACAAATACAATAGCGCAAGAAACCAGCACGAATAAGCAGAGAAGAAGCTGTAACCGACTCACTGGCAAGATCAGGAGAGCTTCACCAGCTCCTGGCATGAGTTCAGATGTACGAGTTATCAACCTGAGGTGACCACTGGGAGCTTTAGGATTTGTCCTTCCACCATAGCACGGTTGGAGCTAGAAGAGAGAGCAAAGTGGGGTTAGAAAACCAAAATAATGGAATGGAGAATTCACTGGTGACTTTGCTGAGTTGTTCCAGTAATTAACTCCCTGCCCCTGGCTGAAGGGAGCAAGCAAATGTGTGGTTTTATCCAGACTAGGGATTGACTTGAGTACTTCAGAAGAGCCCTGGGGGTGCTGGTCATTCTGATGGAGCCGGGAAAATGAGCTCACCGAATCTCCAAGCACCAAGGGCAAACACTGCCTGGTTTGGTTGATCACCAGCTAGAGATAGCGCTCAGGCCCAGAAAAGCAGACCCTGAAATGTCCTGCTGATGCATTACATCTCTCTGGCATCTATCATCAGTGATTTATACAGCGCCACCAGATAAAGCAGGACGAGAGCCTTTTCCCTGCTAAGAAAATGCAGCACAAAGCATGACTGAGAACCCAGAGCTCTGTGCCCTTTGGAGTCACTGTGGAGATGAGGGTGATGACTGCAGGGGCCAAACTGATGTAGAATCATAGAGTCATAGAACAACCAGGTTGGAAGAGACCCACCGGATCATCCAGTCCAACCATTCCTATCAAACACTAAACCATGTCCCTCAGGACCTCATCTACCCGTGCCCTAAACACCTCCAGGGAAGGTGAATCAACCACCTCCCTGGGCAACCTATTCCAATGCCTAATGACCCTTTCCGTAAAAAACTTCCTCCTAATCTCTAGCCTAAATCTCCCCTGGTGGAGCTTGAGGCCATTCCCCCTCGTCCTGTCCCCTGTCACTTGGGAGAAGAGCCCAGCTCCCTCCTCTCCACAACCTCCCCTCAGNCAGAGGGAGAAGAACCTCCCTGGACCTGCTGGTCACACCGTTTCTGATCCAAGCCAAGATGCCATTGGCCTTCTTGGCCACCTGGGCACACTGCTGGCTCATGTTCAGTCGCTGTCGACCAACACCCCCAGGTCCCTCTCCTCCTGGCAGCTCTCCAGACACACTTCTCCTAATCTGTAGCTGCTCAGGGTTGTTGTGCCCCAAGTGCAGGACCCGGCATTTGGCCTGGTATGTAGAGAATACACCCCTGGACACCTGCACAAAGCCTCACATCACCTGGTAAGGGTGTACATGACAAATACCTCAGCCCTGGAGAATTTAGAAGATGTGTAGATGAGGCAATTAGAGACACGGTTTAGTGGTGGAGGTGGCAGCGCTCAGTTAAAAGTTGAACTCAATGACCCTAAAGGTCTTTTCTAGCCTAAATGATTCTACGACTATGGGTGCACTCCCATCGCTTTCTTAATAGAATGATGCTAAAATAATTTCATTTTCTGTCCAAGTCTTTTAGAAACTCTCTTATTTTTACAATTTTGACCTTATGTTTCTATATTTTATCACTGACAAAAAAAAGTAAAATAACATTGAGAAACACTGGCTTTATATTTATACTGACAATGGGAAGGGGAGTTTCTGGCTATTCCAAGAAAAAACATTTTAATGCCAGTTTTATATTTCAAGGCTATGTTAAAACCAAAATTACTTGTAACTGAATTTAGAGAAAAGAATGTCATTCCTACAAGCTTCAAACAGAAATTTCTATATAGAAAGCAAAATTTAGGCTTTCCACTGTAGGTAAAATAATGACAAATAGCCCAGAAACTCTGAGTCTCAGCTCTCGTATGAAGGAGCATCTCCTTGCATCCACATGGTGGACTCCTTCCCGGTTTCCCAAGAAAATAAAGGGAACAAATTTTGGTAAAAGATTCATTTGGTTTTAAGGTTTAGAATCGTAGAGTCATAAGGTTGGAGAAATCATGGGGTTGTTTAGCCTGGAGAAGAGGAGTCTGAGAGGAGACCTTATTGCTCTCTACAACTACCTGAAAGGTGAGGTGAGGAGGNCACTGGAATAGGCTGCCCAGGGTGGGAGGTGGTTCAGGCACCTTCCCTGGAGGGGTTTAATGTATGGGTGGATGAGGTACTGAGCGGCATGGTTTAGTGTTTGATAGGAACGGTTGGACCTGATGATCCAGTGGGTCTCTCCCAACCTGATGATTCTATGATTAAGGTTAGAAAAGACCTCTAAGCTCATCCCATGCCCACTAAGGCATGTCCCTAAGTGCCATGGCCACACAGTCTTTTACCCCCTCCAGGGATGCAGACTCCCCCAGTGCCCTGGGCAGCCTCTGCAGGGCTTCACCTCTCTGTCAGAAGAGGAAACATTCCTAACATCCAGTCCAATTTCATTGTACATGGGTACAAACCCCCACAATCTCCTTCTGGTGCATGTTGTTCATCGCTGCTTACAGTACATCTCAAGCTGTTAATGCCTTTGGCTTCGCTCAAGTACAGAGATTTAATATAAGCTGGAAAAACACGCAATGCCCAGCAGTAAGGAAAAGGCTCCCGTCACCTTCAGCGGGGTCTGTGGCAGACAGTCGGGCTGCTGCCTACACCATCGCTGATGCAAAATGAGAAATAAGTGTTAAAAATCATTCTCACTCTGTTCTAGGCATCCTTACAGCTGCCAGAGCCAGAGGGGAGGGCTGTTTTTTTCTTCCCTGTCCTTTATAACAGAGTACTATGCGCAGCGGAGAGCCTGTGTTTTGCTTTGTATTCAATTTCTATGGGATTGAAAGAAAATCAAAGCGTCCTGCCTGTGTGTCACGAACGCGACGCCGGGAAGAGCTGAACCCTGTGTGCTCTTGTGTGCTGGCAGCAGGGTGCTGGATTTTATTTGTTTAAAGTGAGTGTTTGCAGTGTGCTGAGGCATGTTGGGGAGGCTGGAGGTCTCGCAGCCTCCGTCACCACCAACAAAACCAGCATCGACATGAAAAGCTGCAAATGTCATCCTGGTGGTAGAGCAAGACGAGGGCTGGAGATAAAGCAGGTAAATGTTAGCTAGATTGTCTTCTGCCAAAAGGCTGTGGGTAAATCTGCATTTAGGGAGCAGGGAGGTGGCACCAGCGGCTCCTGAGCTGGAAGGACAGACTAAGCAGCAGCCTCAGAGTAGTTTTTCACTTTTCTGTGTTGCGTTTTTAACAGTCTGGCTATAAATTTACAGCATCTTGAAGCCAGCAGACACTCCGTTTGGGACAGAGAAAATGCAATTTTCCTCATAGAGCACGCAGCTGTATGCACAGCTCAGAATCACAGAATCACCGGGTTGGAAGAGACCCATCGGATCATTGAGTCCAAACATTCCTATCAAACACTAAACCATGTCCCTCAGGACCTCGTCTACTCGTGCCTTAAACACCCCCAGGGAAGGCGAATCAACCACCTCCCTGGGCAGCATATTCCAATGCCTAATGACCCTTTCCATAAAAAACTTCCTCCTAATCTCTAGC
>WAAB01018437.1:17676-81788 GCA_013389865.1 Piaya cayana | reverse complement strand
GTGCTTCATGATATCACTCAAGATCACCTGTTCTGTGACTTTCCCTGGCACTGAGGTCAGACTGACTGGCCTGTAGTTCCCCGGGTCCTCCCTGTGACCCTTCTTGTAGATGGGCACAACATCAGCCAGCCTCCAGTCCAGTGGAACTTCCCCAGTCTTCCAGGACTGTTGGAAGATGATGGAAAGGGGTTTGGCCAGTACATCCGCCAGCTCTTTCAACACCCTTGGGTGAATCCCGTCTGGCCCCATAGACTTGTGGGTGTCCAGTTGGGCAAGCAAGGCTCTGACCTCTTCCTCTTGGAAGTGTATAAAAAGTGTATAACTAGGGAATTACATAGCATGTAACCTGTTCTTCTTTACATAGAGACTTACTATCTGATGTAATGTTTTTTTCAATCTGTATTTCATAGTGGAATTCTAGCCAAACTCCCCTAAAGCTCATTTTAAAATCCCCACTCCACTGGATATTGTGAAAGCAGTCTTAAAATACAAAATTAAATCAATTATGATATTAAATCAAAAACAAAACTAAGAATCCTACTGTGCCACCTTAGATCTAGTCAGAAACATGAGTAAATATCCATAACCAAGGCAAAAGATACTCCTGCAGAAACATACAACTGGATTTTAATAAACTGAATAACCTCAAGGACTCAAATTGATGAATAGATTCAGTGTGAAGCAGGATCTGTATGACTAATTCACAGCTAGGAAATACATAAATATAGTATAAATACCAAGCATTCATTCTTACTACTAATTACATTTAAAAATTATATGCATGGTCTCTAAATTTTCCCTTTCCCTGTGGATACAACTGGGGAATAACTTTAAAACTTAGAAAAAAAACATGTTTCTGGCACTGAAACCACATATTCTTGGGCCAGTTCTCTCAGTCAGGTTTCTAGTCTGAAACAGCTGCTGCTTGCTGGATCTTCAGACAGTTAATAATTTGCCACTCTACCAAATAACTTTTTAAGTGATTTATTAAGTGATTAGGAGTCTGCTCAGACAAACCAAGTGGACTTCATTATCACAGCAGTGGTAATTCAGCCCTGGAGCAGAAGGAAAGGTGTGCATGAAAGCACAAAACAAAGCCCTTGTTCAGTATCTTTCACTTTCCTCTTGGAATTTCAAACCACATTAGCTGCGACTTACAAATCTGTTTTCTCTGTTTCCTCCTAGTGCAGGGCCACACCAGCATCCATCCTTGCAGGTGTACTGGGGCTGCTTGGGATGAAGTTCATTTTCTCCTTAGTAGCCCCAATGGTGCTGTGGTTTGGATTTGTGAACAAAGCAGAGTTGGCAACACAGGGATGCTCCAGCTATTGCTGATTGGTGTTTACATTTTGTCAAGGCTCTTCCCACCTCCCACGTGGCCCTTCCAGAGAGAAAGTGGGGGGTGGGCAAGAGGTTGGGAGAGGACAAAGCTGGGACAGCTGGCCAAAGAGATACTTTACACCACACGATGTCAGGCTCAGCAGTAAACCTGGGGTGGCAGGTTTTCCAAAGCTGCTCTTACTCAGTGACTGCTGGGCACTGGTCTGCTGAAGGTGAGTGGTTGCTTTATTATCGCATTTTCTTTTCATTCCCCACTGACTGAACTGTCTTTATCTCAATCCACAAATCTGAGAAAATTTTGCTTGTCCCTGTTCTCTCCCCTGTCCTGCTTGAGGAGGGCAAGTAGCTGAGTCTGAGCTGCCTACCTGTGTTAACCCACCACAGCAGGGTACAAGTCGTTACACTAAACGATTGGAGCTTCAGGAAATTTCTTGACTCCCCTTCTTCCTCAGTAGCTCTTGGGTGATCATCACTGTGATAAAATGGGGGCTCTAAGATCAGGGTCCTTTCTTAATGTGGATGTTCTCCTCTGATCTCTTGCTTTAAGGTTCACTAGGCTGATTTAGCCCCTCACTCACTCACAAAGGCACCAACATACTGACATTAAGAGGACTTAGTTATAAGGTCACCATAATCTCACACCATAGGAACAGCAATGTTCCTTAAAGGCCTAGCACATGTAGCGTTATGCATGTATAAAGAGCTACAAAAAGTATCAGATATTTTCCCCTATCTTTAAAACTAACATTGAAGCACACGCCTCATACATTGATTTTATTTTGTTGCCCACAATGTGTGCCAGCACTGTAAAAGGATTCTAGCATCAACAAGAGATTGGGGTATTTGGCATTTAATGCTAGATGAGATATTTTCTACTATGACCGCTACATTTTTCTTCCAGTGAAACCATTCTATGTTGTTTGCAATGATCCAGCTTTATATGCCACAAAAGTTACCCAACCACAGTGTGGTTAGAGAACTGGACCTTGCTGAGGTGCAGCTCTCTACATCTGCTACAGGATCAGACGCTTCATAATGAGCATAGCAGAGCTTCCAGGGGAATTACTCAGGCTCACTCCTGTTAGCAAAATTTGGTAATCCTCTAATAAAAACACCCAGGCTGCATCTGGCTTCTTTCACATACTACATAACCTTATAATCCTCAGTTTTAATAACATCTGCAGGTTTTGAGAATAAAGTCTTACAAGTGGCAAAACAGATGACAACTACTGGGAGGGAAACTGGGAAGCTGAAGATGGAAGTTAGGTTTGTAACAAAAAAAAAAAGGACAAAGAAAACAGATTTTTATCTTTGGGTTTTTTCCTGCACATATTAGAACAATTTCTGATACATTTGAAGGGCTGCTTTCCGTTCAACAAGGCCACAGGGAAATATATTTGCGGCTTTATTCTTTATTTTGCAAGCATCCTAATGCTGAGAGTAGGAACAACATCCAGTACAAGGTTTTCTCCATGTGTTAACAAAAGCAGCTGGTTATCCTTTTTAACGGGAACTGAAAGACTGAAAGACTCCACATTCATAAGAGATCCCAGCAGGGGCCTTATTTTCTACAAATGTGTGCAAACTTCATGCAGAAAATCTGCACCAGCACACCTCATTATATCTACTGGAATACCATTAAGAACCCCATGCCCTCCAAACCTGAAAACCTTTCAGTAAGCAGGTGGCATTCTTTATCTTGCTTATTAATGAATACATAGGAGCTTGTAAAAACAAAGTTTCTTCATGCGTCTGGCCTCCTGACACAATTTCAGGAAACTGTGTTCCACTGCACAGCTAGAATGAGGGGGGGAGGAAGAAAGCAAATGAAAATATAAGCAATACAGAGAGCATCTTCAGATAGGAGTGACCATTCCTCTTTGCTGTCCCCCAAGAAGGACCCCGGCTTTAATTTTGTGCTTAGTTAGGTATTAACCTTCCAAGGAGATGAATTCAGGTGAAAATATTTACCTCAGATAGAAACTTCAGAGTGTGCAAAATATTTATGTTAAAATTCTTAAAAGGTGAGTCATTTAGAAATTAAAAATGTTTTCAATTTTTTCTAAAAATGGTTCACCCATACTGTGGCCTATTTGACAGTTCAAGAAAACAATCTTAATGACTTACACTAAAATGTCAAAATGATTTTAAAGAAGGTAAAAAACCTCCTGTGTTCCTAATCCCCAAACATCTGATCTCCAAAACCATTCTCCACAGGGGAACTTAAATACATGTACAGGCTTACCAAAACTGCATGGAACCGAAGAAAGGTTAAGGTCAGCTGAGGGGCCTGGAACCTCTCAAATTTCAGATTGTGAATAGGATTTAGGATGCCATGTTTTCACTGAGACAACAAAAGTGGATATAATTAACACACACTGTTAAACTTCATTAGTCTCCCAGGGCTTTAGTTATGCTTACAAAAATCAACCCACTAGAATAAGTATGGCTAAAAAGGTGAGGAGCCTCGTTACCACGAAAACAATTTTTACTCAACAGAACAATGCATGTGGTTGGGATTTTTTTATCTTTTGTGCTCTTCTGGGAGATAAAAATACAATTATTTTACCAAAACTGCCTTGAAAATTACTCCAAGTTCAGACTCTAAGCCACTCCATGCAATTTTCCAAGGAGATTGGTAGCCAACAGCAAGCCATACTTTTTTTTTTTTCAGTAATACACCATCTGTGTTGAAATACCTGCTTTGAGAAGGTCTCCGGGAGCCCAGCCTGCTCTCTTGCACTCTGCAGCAATAGATGACATGGAACATCCTCAGGATCTTCCTGGATGCTGCTGAGCAAAAGCCCCAGGGTGGTGTCTTCCATAGCTGTTTCCATACCTGCTTCTGCATGTAATATTCGCAGTGGGGCTCTTACCAGAGGAGGAACTGCTGCTTGTTATCACAGCCAGGTGGGCTTTTGTCTTCATAAAACATGATTGTCCTCGGCTTCTGCTGAGCTCCAGCTTGCCTTCATGTGAAGTAAAGACTTAGGTGCCTGCAGGTGCCAGCAAGAATTTCAGTTCTAATAGCTTAATGCTTCATGTCTGTGGTACAGGGGTGCCAAGCTGTAAATAAAGCCTCATAATTTTTCAATGTATCTAGTAACTAGACCTGCACATATGATTCTACATTAAAATACAAACTTAGTAATGGGCATAGCTGGCCTGGTTTGGTGAGTTGTGCCTTACTCTATCATCAAGTTCATAGAATCATAGAACCATAGATTAGTTTGGGTTGGAAGGGACCTTAAAGATCATCTAGTTCCCACCCCCCTGCCATGGGCAGGGACAATTTTAGTGATGATAGTGGGGAACATGGACAAACTGGGAGACTGTTAGAAACAGCTGCTGCTTTCAAGAAGTATGAGGGTCAGAAACCAGAATCTTTGGAAATGTGCTTCGTCTATTTAGCATGAATAAACTTCAGTTTTGCTTCCATAGCTGATGGAACATTAAAATATAATGGGTCCCATTGACTGTTTTGGCAAAGGGAAACAGCAGTGAGGGGATATGCACATAAAAGGTGTTTTTTCATTAGGTTTTGGCTGCCGAAGTTTTCAGGCACCACTTAGAGTCAGGCAGCACTTGAAAGACACTTTGTCTCTCCAAGGGAAAATGGTAACGCAGATACACTGAGGTAAGATCAATAAATGATTTTGGTCCCTATGAAGCCTGAGGATTCGTGGAGGATTGGTGAGGCTCAATCCAGGAATCACAGATACAGATAAACAACTAAAAGAGGCAAACCTTTTGCATTCACCTGAAAGCCCCTAAGGTAAATAAATAAAAGACATGAGGAACTTCTTTTTTCTTCCTATGAGAGAATAACAAGTCTTGCATATACAGAGAAAGTTGATGTTTAACTTAAATTCACTTGATTTACTGAATATCTTAACTACTGTCTCACATAACATTCTTACACACAAGCCAGGGGGGGAAAAACCTAAACAATCTTGATCATCCTTCTATAAAGTAGATACAGAGATGATGGGAAATCTGCATCCAATCTGGTAACCAGTCCATTCCCAATGGGGAGGACAAACCTGCCTCAGGTGCAGAAGTTTGTCTGTTATTTGCTTTTATTCAGTCTTTCTCTTAACGGCTTGGATGGCTGAACAAAAATTAAATTGATTAAATTCGCAGCTGACACCAAGCTGGAAAGGCTGTAAATACACTGTGGGGAAGGATTTGAATTCAAAATGTTCATGACAAGCTGGAGAAACAATAAGGATGGGGAAAATAAAAAAAAGGAGGTAACTCAATTAAGACAAAGGTAAAATCCCAGGAATAGTTGAACTAAAGAAATATAAAATGGAAACAATTGCATAGACGGCACCTCTGTAGGAAAGGAGCAGGCAAAGATCACATGATGATTTAGACAGCAATATACTCTGCAAGACAAGTGCATTAGCAGGCCATGCTGGTCAGCTGATGCACTGCCTGATGCATCCTTCTCTTCCAGAATGAAGTACAGGCTACAGGAAAAGGTGATCTACTCAGCACAGGAGCCTACAAATTTTAGGAGGAAAGCTGAAAAGAATTTGGACTGTTTAGCCAAAAGAGGGAAGGGTCACTGGTTGAGAGTTAAACTCCTGAGATTGTACAAGGCTGTTGCAAAGAAGAATATAATCTGCTCTCCACATTTGCAGTGGATACAACCAAAACAATGGGTTTAACCTGCAGCAAGTACCAGGCTAGAGAGTAGAGAAATCTGTAAGAGAACAGGTAATCAAGCTTAAGTCATGATTTACATTGGTATTGCTGCGTATGGTGTCTCTAAACCACTTTCAGACCTTAGCACAAATACAAAACAAAGGGTCAGGAGTGGACACACCACTGCTTCCCTAGCATCCTTTAAAATAAGTTGTACTTCTTTGCACAGTTTGTGTTATTCCTGGTCTTTAACTGCACTGGGTATCCATGATAGTCCATAGCCTTTCAAAGAAATTCCAGAAGCTATTTAAAGAGAACTTTGGGTTATGTTTTGTTGCAATAAAGCAAAATAAAATAAAAGCGTCACAAGGTGCAGAAACAGAAGGCAGGGATTAACCTGCTAACAATGGTTGTCTCTTCAGTAAACTAGGATAAAAATTTCCAAAAATCATCAGTTCTTTAACTTTAAACTACATGTGGTGTTGAAGTTGTGCGAATGTGTGCGATGCACACTTTGAAGGAATAAAAATTAAGATAATTTTGCTTATGGTCATTGGTCTCTGAGCTTGAGGAGCATCTTGTGTTTATTTCTTGTCTCCTCTCAAACAGCAAACCCCTCTCCAGATTAATGCTGTGCGGCGCAAAGTATAAACATTTAATAAAGGCTCTGTGAATGACTGCAAACACAAATAATAACCTAAGTTATCTCATAGTTGGGTTCCATGCCTACTTTTTACATTATGTATTTATATTTTATACCCACATATAAAGATGAAATTCTGTTAAATTAGGTTGACAGACCTAGAATTAGTTTCTGAATGCAGCTTTTTCAAAAAGCTTACTTACAGTTCATCTCTCCCTCACTCTCATTGTATGATTTCTTCTCAAGTTATTAAAGAGTTTCAAGAATTTTTCAAATTGGCTGATGTAGAGTAGTTTGACAGTCACATAATCTTCTGTTTTCAAGAGAAATGAGTCCCCAGAGAGAACAGTGTTATTTCCCTTTTGTATATTTATTTAACTTGATTTTTTTTATGGTTAATGCCCTGAAAAGTTGGAAATGAATATAGCTCTTTTGCAAGAATATTACAAATGGATGCTTATGTCAGGCACTAAGTATCCTTGTTTCTTTGAATAGAAAGACCAAGTCAAGGAACAGGAATAAACAGGAAGAGTAAGCCTAGACCAGATATTCCGTTTGCTACAGCAAGATTTTTCATTTTATTTTCTTTTTTTTTTTCTCCTTAGAAAAACTGCAAATGAGTTCCTCCACCTTGATTTCTGCAGGATGAGATGCTGCTCACAGTCCAGTGCCAGCTCTGTGCTCACTCTGCAGGCTAAAACCAGTTGTGCAGTCCAGGATGAAGCTGCTCTCTCTTGAGCACCAGAGCTCCACCAGACGTTAACAGGCTGTGTCGGACAACACAACAGGCAGTAAATATCCAAAGTCATTGCACCTTTGTGGACACCCTGACAGCATTTCTGCTTTCTAAATCTTGGCTAACTCGGCAGCACTGCTTACAGCTCTGCAGATGAAAATCAGCACTGCAGGCTCACCCGCAGACCCACGGGCAGGTGCTGGGACACACCAGACATTGTGTGAGGCTGGTGATGTGCTCAAATACAATTGCTGCATGGAACATATGAAATACCATGCCAAACTCAATGCATGGAAGCTCTGATGCCCTGCAATCTCTACCTCCCACTCCCAAACAAATGCAGAGTGCCCCTGCTGCTGCCCAATGATCCCCCAGCCTAACTGACTCCCAAGATGGGACCACGACTCAGGAATGGTACAAAGTGCCCTGAACAGAGGGGGCAGATTAGATTCCCAAAGATCCGAGTGCTTCCCTGGGGCCACAAAAATCCCCCTTCTTTTAGTGGTTCCAGCCTCAGCTGTACATGGAGAAAAGCAGTCGCCTCCATCACCCACAGTAGAAGACGTAAAACTTCCCTCCTCTGGTTGTCATTTTTATGGAGAATCATTCTACCATAAAATCACTGAGAGCAGATCCAAGTGCTGGAGACACAAAACAAGGCTACTGCTTGCTACAAAAAGATGCTCTTCTATGCAGCGTTTCTTCATCATGTTTAACTCTACGCTGGACAAATCAGATGGTGTTATATCAAACAGCAGAGTGATGTGACAGGATAATGCCCCTGCAAAACAAACCCACCAACCAACTAACCCAGAAGGTCATAGCATGGATTGAGAGCTCATGAGCAGAGTCTGGTATAAAATCCATTATAAAGCCCACAATTAAAGCTAATTTGGGGTTTTCTATGTGGTCTAGAGGGCCTTGCAGAGTTGTTTTGATGACTCTGTCATGTATAGTCCAGGACACTCCAGGGCATTGCATGAAATTCAGAATACAATAGATCCTGTGCAACTGGGATGAAAGGACAGGTCTACTTTTTAAACAGGGATTATAAAACAAGTACAAGTGCATAGTCAGGTCACTGTGGGCTTTCCTCTGTGTTAACTGCTGTCCACTTTAAAGGCTGTTAGCCATTATTTGGCACTGCTTTTTTTTAGCCAGAAAACTAAAACACAGGCAGTGGATAACAACAAGCTTTAGGGATACACCTGTTTAGCACTTAGTGACTTCCGTCTTTCAGACCCAGACTGAATGCCAAACCACCCTGGCAATTGCGTATCTTGTAGTTATCAGTCCTTCTCCTTTTTAAAATACATCTTTCTGACAGCAGCCCACAACTACTATTTCCTTTTCATTCTCTGAAGTGCAGAACACTACAAATAGATCATTTAGCTTTGCTGCAGTCCTTTCTGTCCCTTTGATCATCTTTACACCTTTCTGCATTTCTGCCTCTTTCCTGCATGTGCAGTACATCAAAAAAGAGCTTTGCAGCAAGTACTTTTCAGGGTGTTTTTTTCAGGGATAGAATCCCAGCTGGTGTAAACCAGCAGAAACTTCACTGAAACCAGCTGCATTATTGTATTTAAACTAGCTAAAATTCTGACCCTATTTCTTACTTCAAATTGCCTTATAATTCAACTGAAGCTTTAAAGTTCTTTTCTTGGAGCATGGACTGCTGGCTTGGTATTTTCCTTGCAGAAGTGGCAAACTCAATTGCAGTCCACTACTTTGTGACTCAAGGAGTAAACCATGAATGGCGATGCTCCTTTCTTCTTTCCATTCATTATGTTTCCTTGAAAAATGGTTTATGATGTTAAGAAGTAGTTTTTCTAATAGCACCTAGGACAGTTGCTTCATGCATTTTACAAATTCAAAACACCCCCTTTGCATTTGGGTAGTTGTTAGCTGACTTTTTTTGCCTATATTTATAAAAACTAATTATAAAGCATATTATCTATTTAAAATGCTTTAAACCCAAGCAATTTCACAGTCCTACCATGTTGCAAGTACAGATTTCCCCAGCTCAGAGGCTGTCAGTGAATGAACCTGGGAAGAGCTGCAAAGGCAGCGGCTTTAGGCTTGGGGTGGCCGGCAATCCTGGCTCTCTGTCTTAAGAGTTCGGCTTTCACTGAGCGTGGCATGAACGTGGCATGGCTCCCACAAGCACAGATATTTGAACTCATAAACAAACACTCTGAAGAAAAGAAATACTAGTTGTCCTATTTCATATAGTAGGAACCAAAGCCCAGGGTTAAAGTAACAAGTTCAATACCCCAAGCAGAAATTAACTCTGTATTTCTAGTCTCTGGCTGATGATCCGAGTAGTGGTCACCTCTTTAGCTCTACTCTCTCTTATACAGAAAGAAAAAATAAGTCAGCTCTCAGATAACTGTGTATCTCAGATCTGATGTAGTATAGGACACAATAAGATTAACACACACGATGTTACCATTCCAGAAGCTGACAGTCACATTCCTTACACAGCTGGCAGGAGACATGAGCTGCAAAAAAGGATTTTCTTTGCAATTTTCTTGTGTTGAGATTTGTTCCTGAGTAATAAGAGCTCCTCTTTTTTTCTCTACAGAAATCTCAGTCTTTTAAATTGCCAGCTACAACAGTGCGAAGCACTGAAGGCAGGGCAATGTCCCCAAGAGGAGAGCATTTCTCAGTTCACGGGATGATGAAGCACATGTGAACTCTCCGTGCTCCAGCCAGCTTCTGGGAAACAATTTTTCTGCGCCTCAGACTGATGTCACACTGCCTCAGTACTACTTACTTCTCTCTTTGGAAAGAAATCACTGCTGTGTCCTGAAAAAAAAGAAAAAACAGCTGCAGTGGAGCAGATAATTTGGTGCTTAAAGCAGCAGTCATTAACTAGCCCTAAAAATTCACAGAGAAGCATGGCTGAAATGTACCTCAGCTTCTGCACTTTGAATTCAGGTTTTAAAACCACAAAACCTTTGGTATACGGCCATGTGGAACACTTTATGTTGCTCAAGCAGCCCTTCCATTTTCAACTGATGAAGAACTAAAAAAGCAAACCAGCTCCACGACAACTAGCACATAAGTGAGCAAACTGCCCAACTGTGCCTTAATAAAGCTGCTTCTTCTCCCTTCACTGCACATTGAAGGTTGCTTGTTTTAGATAAGCACATGAAGTCATCAAAAGGAAGATTAATTTAGAAGCTTGGTAACTTTTTTCCTTTTCTTTGGAATGTTGGTGAGGATCGAGAGCCAGACTAACAAATTGACCAAGAAAGGACAAAGTGTTCACTTTGCCTAAAACGAAAATGCCTAAAACTTTTCCCCCTCTCTGCCCTCCCACGTTTCTCCTGGTGACGCCTCCCCTGAGCCAGTGTTACTTAACTTTTACACAAACACGCAGTTCCTGTAAGCATCAACTTCAAACAGCTCAGGCTTTCTGTCTGAGCACATCTCGTTGTAGGGGAGCAGAGGCAAAGAGCCGAGGGATTCACCAGCAGCTCTGCAAGGTAATCAGCTTGTTGGATTTTTCCTTTTTGTTTGTAATCCCTAACTAGTGGTTAAGTAGATGGACAAAAAAAAAGCCTCCTGGCAAACTTTCTTGCTGGAATTTGTAGTAGAAGTCTCGGTACAAACTCAGAAACAGATTAAACAACACTTTGGCTTACTTGCTTCGTGCAGGGAAAGAGACAGTTTTTAAGATCAAGATCTAGAGTGAAATATAAAATCACTAGACTTCCTTTTAGTCATGGGTGTCAGTTGTACATGTTTAAACATGCATATGCATTCTCATTTAGTTTCAATTCATCACATTAAACAGATTTAGAAAGCAGCAGTCCACTGGGACCATGCTCCAGCTGTTTTGCTCAGCACTGCCACAGGCTGCCTGCCTTTCTCTCCAGCCCTGCTGCTGCAAAAAGCCCTTAATTCTTTGTAGCTTCTTGTACCTTTTGCAGGCTCTGAATTGTGAAGATGCTTCTGCTTCTCTCTCTGGTCTCTGGGCTTGCCCTGTCTGCCTCTGATGTCACGACAGACAGAGAGACTCATCCAAGCCAAGACTCATTTTCTGACATACAGAAAAAAGTGAACGACCTCTGGCAGAATTTGCTCTATCCAGTAATGCCTGGTAATGAGACGATTAAGATGATTTACGCCACTTGTGAAATGAAGCCCAGCTCCAAAATAGATGCTGACAAGCCACAAGTGACTGGACAAGTCTTATTTAAACAGTATTATTCAAACGGAAGACTAGAAGCTATTTTTCACTTGGAAGGGTTTCCACTGGATAATAATCAATCTGGTAGAGCTATACACATCCACGAGCTTGGGGATCTCAGCAACGGCTGTGATTCTACAGGAGGACACTATAACCCTTTCAGTGTGAATCACCCCCGTCACCCAGGAGATTTTGGCAACTTTTTTCCTAAAGAAGGCAAAATCAGAAAATACAAACCAAATCTCTTAGCCACCATGTTTGGTCCATATTCCATCATGGGCAGAGCTGTTGTGATCCATGAGCAGGAAGATGACATGGGCAAAGGCAACAATAAGGCCAGTTTGGAAAACGGAAATGCTGGGAAACGTCTGGCTTGCTGTGTGATTGGGATATGCAACAAGAACTTGTGGGAAGAGAAACTGAGTGAGGTTACAGACAAGAAGAAGAGAGGGATCAATAAACGAACATAAAACCAGGCTTAAGACCAACAAGTTGGCAACAGGCTGGGCAGCACAAAGTACCTTAGGCTATGCCACTGGCCACTAAGCTATACGGCTAAAGCATTCGCATTGCCGTTTGCTTGCTCCTCTAAGAAATATGTATCACTTTGTAGAGCCTCCTTTCTGTAAGCCCATCAATAAAACCAGCATCAACTCAACCTTGTGGTGTTTTTTCTTGAAAAGATCCCCTTTTATACAGTTTGAGAGTTGAATGCACATAAGCACGCTAACAGATATAGCTGATATAGAGTCTGTGCACTGTAAGAGGCTCTTAAGGAATTGTAAGTTGGATACCAAAGCAAAAAAAAAAAATTAATCATTAACAAATTGTATCTCATTAGATGCTATCCTGTATTTGGTTGCCAGTCTGAAAGGTAAAAAGGTCTCCATGCTTTCAATGTTTTTGTGTGTCGTGTTGCAAGGCCTGGATAATGGACTTCTCTTAAAAATAAGGGAAAGTACAGGCATTTCAGTTTTAAACTTTAGATCCTTTGTTATTCTACTTGAATTTTCAGGTTTTATTCAAAACATGTATAAGCTTCTTAACTATCTTAAATTGTCCGTATGGCTACGGTTGAGTCACGCTGTTCATATCTGAAAGCAGACTTAAAAGAAACATTCCAGTTTACCACCACTCCCCAGCAAAATTCCCTAAAGCCTCTACTTTGTGCCTGTTAGTAACTAGGATGCATACAAAAGTTTGAATGCTGCTTAGACGATGATGATAAAGTTAGCAGATCAGAGATTAGTATTATTTTCAAAGCCAAAAAATACTGCATGTATCTCTTCATACGAGAATACTGGAAGTAAATCAGTCAATTCAGACTGGGAGAAGTGACAGTGAAAAGATTTAAGTCAGATAGTTTTCAAACTTAAAACTCTCACTCAATAAAGCTTTACTTTTTTTCATTATAATACAACTCACTCAAAATACCACACCACTGCCTCATAACTATTATTCATCTGATGCCGAGAAAAGAAAATAAGCAGGTAGAACAAGCCTATCAGGAAACGCTTTTATTAAAGATGACAAAATGTATTAATACCGTTGAACTATGTGGTGTAGTTAATCCAGGCAGCAACAAAAGACACTTGCAAATAAATTAAACTGCATAATTTAGAAAGTAAAACTACAAACAGAAGCCGGTAAACAAAATCCTATCTTTTAGAAATGTAACAGACTTTCAACTTAATCTCAGTTAAGATTTTGAAATACATTCCTGAGCTCATATGGATTAACAAAATTCCACTGTCTTTATTATACAAATTCCCGTATGCTTAAAAATAGCCTCACTTTAAAAAAGCAGCAGCAGTCTAAAAGATGCTTCTTAATCTGTCATTTTCACACACTTATTTGACAAACTCAGGGAACATTGTTTTTCAAATAACCACAACATCATATTTTCAAACAAAATCCTTCTCACAGATAATGTATGAATCTACTTTTAGGTGAGACAGCCTCCTTAAAATCAATTTGTGAAATTCATCTTTTCCATACCCCTGTCACAACATTCCCTTCCAAGTTTGCTTCCCCAGAACCCAACACCAAACAGTCTTATATGTCTGGACGTGAGTTATGAGTTTCTGAAGTCCTAGAAAAAGGAAAATCAAGTATAGAAAGAAAACCCCAAAGAGCAGCAGCCCCCCCCCGCCCAGTAGTGTTGATTCCACAACAAAACCCTAATTAATTTACCAGGGGAAAAAAATCATCATTCTAATAGTGCAACAATATTGAATAAAGCAATATCCAAGGAAGGTACTGACAAGAATATTCAATTGGTTATCACACAGTGCAGCAAAGATGTCTGGTTTTTTACAAGTCTCTTGGCTTTGAAGTGTGTTCCTGGGAGAAGGCTAAAAACATAGCTAGAATACACATTCACTAGGGTAGAAAGGAGAGGGATAGGATTGCAGCAGTAACATATCACTAAAAATGAGGTTTCCAGAGAGCTAGATATCTCACCGGAATTTAATGTTTGCAAGGGTGTAAAAAAATGGCATCTAAGAAGGAGAACAAGTATGAGGACAGTAATCAAAATGTTGTAATGGTTGAGTTGTACATCACTACACTCTCATTGAGTCAAAAACAAAAAAACAACCAAGACATCAAAAAGAATCAATGTGTGAGGCACTAAAAAGCTGTTGGCCTAGCACTGCTTCTACCTGCCTGAATTTTTGCACCAAACTCCTCATTAATTAATAGCATTACCTGGCTGCTAAGGGACATGGAGCAAAATACTCACACAACTGTGGGCTAGGAAAACAACATAACATCCTGAACATTTCAGAGCTCAGCTATGTGAAGTCTTGACCTTCTCATTCACTTGCCTCAGTTCTGTCTGCACTGATATTTAGTTCTGCACAGGATTAGTCTGTGAAAGATGGAAAAGAATACATCTTGAATAAAATGCTACTTCATGTGACATCCAAGCATTAAGGAAAAAATCCTGCCACACTCTCCCAGAGATTTCAGTTCTTGCAGCTATTTCTCTTCTGACTTGTCACTACTGTCATATAAATGAGTCAATACCACAGTCAGTTACAATTAATGGGAACAGCATAACATTCTTTCACCTACTTAAACTCTTCCTGCTTTTTTTCAGGTGATGAGGAACTTAAATGGTGATCAGGATAATGAAAAAACCCTTCTGCTGCTTCGTGTTCCTAACACACTTAAATATACAGATGGGTTTTGTTCCTAAGGGCTGCTGCTTAATACCAGTGAAATGCTATGATGTCAAATTACCTTTAAAGAGAAAGGAAACATATTTGAGGAGCACTGTGAGTTTGGCTTTACTGCCTGCAGACAGGCACTGAAAGGGTTACACGAATGCACCTGCTAGGGAAAACACATGAGAACAGAGACAAGCCACATTTTTCACCTTCCCACTATCATTCCTTATATTTATATGTAATCATTTACATACAGCCTTTCTTCTGCTGAATACAAACTGTTCATGGACTCTGACACCTTGATTATGGCAGCACCTGCTAGCTCATCTTCCATATACAGAAGAGTTTGTCAGTATCGCTAATATAAACTCTGTTTATTCAGTAGCTGACAAGTGGGCTGTAAAAATTTGCAGCTGGCAGTTATTTGTCAAAGAAGGACTCAATCTGGGAGGGATTTTCCCTTTTATTAGTAGTATTTTATTAAATTTGGTTTAATTCTCTCTGATTGGTTTCAAGTTCTAGGAGTGAGAAATGAACATTTACAGACAATTAGGTCCCAAGCCAGCAGATAAATTGCCTTGACGGTTGCTGGCCCATAGAAGCTCCACAGCTGCAGAGTCTATTCCTTATGCTACAAACAGGAGAGGAAGGACGTGCCTCCCCTTCTCCAACAGCTGCTTACTTCAGTGTTAAGTATCCCCTTGTTGCTGCCTTCCTAGGAGCAGAGTGGCACAGCTCCAGCATCAGGAGTGATGTAGGGAATGACACAGCAGCCTCTCTTTTCCCCAGTTCTTATAGGAATGCTTTCCTGTGACTAAACATCAAGGGAAGAAGTTTAAGAAAGCAGCAACAAAATAGAAATACACCTTTTAATACACCACAGACCAGCAAAATGAGGAAGAAAGGAAGTTATATTTAGTTCCAAAACGTAAGATAAAAAGACACTGATTCCTTTGAAAAGGAGGGCACAGGTGGAGTAGGCTGAAATCTACCACCCGTTACTGAGCCTGAGGGCTGTTCCTCCTCCTGTAGGTTGAGGAATGCAATTCCATAACAGAGTGCTAAGCAGGTGGACGGAGTATCACTGGTTCTCCTCTTGCTATTCTCCTTGCTTTGGAACAGCACTGCCACTTCTCACAGAAAGACTTCTGGCTTCTCTGACAATGTGTCCTTCATTAAATTGGATTCTCAGTATCTAGTGCGATAATTCCCTGTATTTTCATGAGATGAGCTGGGAGGGAGGGTGAAAAATTATAGTTGAGAAGATATAAAGGTTTGTAATGAAAGAACTATATACATGCAGGGATGGTTTTCAGAAACTTTCTACAAGGTGATAGTGATTTCATTCTAAGGATGTAATTAGGCTGACCATATGTAAAGAGAAATAGAACACAGTCTGAGAAACAAAAAGATTGCAGACTTAAATTGCTTCTCAATTTATCACTCCTACACTTCTAAACATTAAAAGAACAGGCTAGCATTAAGACCATTCATGTTACAGAAGCCTAGTGATAAGACAATAAATCATTAGCATCAGTCTCTTTGATGTAAATTTACATTACTTGTCGCGGCCTATGTAGAAACTTCAAAAAACCAGCATGATTAAACCTAATTCTTCCCTTTAGGTAATTTTAAATTTTGGTACACTGTAGCCAAAACTAACAGAAAAACACCTTTATTAGATAAATATTAATGGTTCAAAGTAAAGATCAACCCTACGGCACGCTGCTACACCAATCATATACACAAGAGCACAAACATTGCAAGAGGATTACAGTAAGAAGCTCGAGGGCCAGGATTTCATACCTCAAGCCAAACTGTTATCCAAATATTCAGAGTTTTCAGCAGGATCAGATGGTTTCTTGTTTTCAGATTCAGGGAGCTCCTCAAAGCTGTTGTTTGTGTGTGCACTTGCAATACCGAGCCTTCCGTGCCTTCCAAGGTCCTCAGTGTGCACCACATCCACAGTGCTGCTATTCTGATGCCCTATTTCATTTGGAATTTCACAATCGCTCTCTGAAGTTTTGTCATTGTCTTTCAGAGCCTCAGTCTCAGCTGTTTGTTCATTCTCTGAGTTTGAGGGATCTGTGGGGTCAGATGGGTCAGGGCTAGAAAGTTGGAACTCTCCCTCAGATGAACCATTAAGCTCTCCTCCAGCCACCATGTTCTGCTCCCCTGCAGAAGGGCCTGCTCTTTTCCCTTCCAGTTCTGCAACTGCCTGCTCTGTCAGTTTAATTATCTGACTTCCAAGCTTGTTTATTTCTTCTTCCTCAGACAGCAGCTGGGGTAAGGAAGAATAAAAATGTTTATTTTGGGTTTTGTTACTTAAGTTTGTTCCCTCTGGAGCCAAGGATTCACTCGCAACAGCACAAGTTTCACCATGTTCTCTCTTCTGTTCTGCTGAAAGAGAAATGGAACAGCAAGACACTCACGTCAGTTGCAGATAGTTATTACATACCAGATCTGAAGACTGTCACTGCCAGTGCCAGGCCATGGAGATATTTACTTCATAACGAATTTCTAAGACTGCTTTCCAGGCCCATTTCTTGGAATAAAAGCAATCTACACTAACTTTATTGCTGGACCTGGACCTGTTTTGGAGCCTGTCTTTCCTTAAAACTGACAGCTCTAAGAGAGCCACAGTCGATAGCACACTGTAAGCCAGCAGGTCAGACAAACTTTTTCAAAGGAAAATGGACTCAAAGCAATACACTCAGTTACAGAAATTTTTGGTACAGCTTAATATTAATCCCCATGTCACTACCACTTGCAGCGGTTAAAACAAGCTCCTTTTATTGGGAGCTTCTTACTTTTCACCCAGTAATGAAGTTACCTTATTGGTCCTCCAACACTTCTCCTAACACAGATTATTGTAATTCAGGTAAGCAGCGGTGGAAGAATTTTAAATATACCAAAAGGCAAACAGTGCACAAAGTGTCAGAATAGAGAAAACAGCAATGAGTAAACAAACAGCTCGGTGAAAGAGAGAATTTGTCCTCATCTCAGTTAAGGACAAAAAGCATCATTCAAAATAAGCTTGTGAAGTCAAGTAAGAAAAATTAGGAAATGCCAGAAGTACGACTGCACTGACAGCTTAAAATGACTCCTGTCTTGCATATGCATTACCTTCTAGTATAAGAGCATTTACTCTTATTCCTCATGCAGGAATCCTGCCTCACACTGCACAGGACAGCCTGACTGCAGGAAGGGATCACAGCTACACAATGCAGGAGCCCACTCTCTCTATCAGACCCACCTCATTTGTAATTTGGGAGCTGCTGAGTGAGTGAGACAAGGGGTGGCGTGAAGGTAATACACACTCCTAAGGAAGTTAGGAATGCTACTCTGTAGGGCTGGAATTCAAGTCTGTGGAAAAGGCAGGGATAAAGTAACTTTCAAAAGGTGATCAACCACTGTATCTAATCCTTGTTATCAGAGAGCTCAGCTGGAAACCTAGTAGCTGTTTGTGCAGGGAGAACCGTATTTTCCTAACCTGCTCCAGTTTGATGACAACATTTCTGTGATCGATCTTGGCTCTCTGATAGTACTGGATGGGGAGGCAGAAGAAGGGTGATGCTCTACTGGGAGTGGATTCCTTCCATGACTGCCTAATCTTTGTCTGCCTTCTCCTTGCCAGGGCTGTTTTATTCTACTCTTCCTTGCCTAGCTCTTTGCTCCTACTCTGTACCTCTTTATTTATCTAGCTCCTACACTCACTCTGCCCATTTCTCATCCATGTTTCAATCTTTTTTATCACACCTTGCTTTCACTGTCAGCATTTTGACTCCTGGCTTCTGTGCTGACCTCTGCTCAGCCAGACACAAGTGCCTCCTCACTCAGACTTCCTTGGACTCTGTCAATGCTCACCTACTCTAGTCTTCCCATCACTTCAGAGTCCTGATCTCAGCCTTCCTTTGCTCCCTGCTCCAGGTTTTGTTCCCTCTCAGTTTACATTATTTTGTGGGAATGGTGCATACAAAATTTTACCACGAAGCAAGCTCAACAGAATAATTGGTTTGGTTTCTGTTGGTTTTAGCAGATGAAATCTGAAACTGAATTGTTTAGAATAGGCTGGAAACTCCAGTGTGTTTTCTGAGTGGAAATGTTTTTCCTCAGATTTCAAATTCTTTTTAATTTTAGATGTACTAAATGCTTGCATGTTTAAAAAACAAAACAAAACAAACAAACAAAAAACCCCTACCCAGATCATGTGATCATCAGAATTGAACATGAAAAAAAGTTATTTGGCCAACATTAAAAAAAAAATCAGCTGAAGTAGAAAACAGCATGGAAAGCTTCAGCCAGAATTAAAGTTTGGCAGTGTTACAAAGCAACAGAAACAGGGTCTGATGAGATCTGACAGGCAAGTTTAATCAAAACTGTAATACCAACCTCAATGTTTTTGATTTATTATTACTCACCAAAGAACTATTCACTATAGGTTCACTTCTTATTTTAGAAAAAATATCAGCTGATCAAGATTATAAAAAACCTCTCAGTCTGGCTGTCAAGTTTTATCAGATGATAACATGGATAATAAAATTAAGTCACAGTTTCAGGACTAACAAATACATTGTTTATGATGCTTCATGGTTAGCCGAGTAAGATCTGCACACACCAAAATGTTATGCCCATTAAAGAGCTTATCCAAATGCTGATAGGCAAGCATAATAATCCATCTCCCATCCATTATGAAAAACTAAGGAAAAAAAAATCAAGGTTATCAGTAAAACACTACCTTCTGCTACTGTCAAATAAAGTTAGACTTGACTTTGGAGAGATGTTAAAGCTTGCTGTTGGTGAAGGACTTTTAACAAAACACATGCAAGACTATAAAAAAGCAGTCAATTTCTCTGGGAAAATTACTCAAGTATTTCAATTTACCGTGTGCAATCAGGAAGCCTTTCATCTAGATATCAGCTATAATGCAGGAAAGTGCTAAGCCAGTTCCACAGACAGCTATCCTACTGAGCATTTTAACCAAGGGGAAAAGAGCAGGAGGCAGTTAACTGGAACATAGATGGCATGAATAACTTCTCACAGTATCAAGTTATCAGGCAGGAAAATTCTTTGAGGTGCAAGACCTGATCCCTAGCCCTGCGCAATCTATTGAACAGTCATTTTTCAGTCGTTTCTTTGCTATTTGTACTGGGACCATCTATCCATTTTACTTGTGGATGATTTATTCAATCTCTGTGACCAATGAAACTCTGCCTTCTGCTGTCCCAGCATGGAAGCTTATTACTTTTTATTTGGAAAGAAATGAGTGCTCAGCTCTCATCAAGTTCTGTATGTTCCAGGTGCTCACCTTGTACTTCAGTTTTCTGTGGCTTATCAGTAAACGCTAACAATGGCGACCTGGACCGCTGTATAACAGGCAAGGCTGGGTCACTGAATGTTATGGTATCCTTTCCACCTGAAACAATCCAAGCGTTAGAATCATTAATTCACCAATTACATTTGTTGTGCAGTAATAATAAACGCATCCTAGATTTTTTTTGAAATGTTATTGAAAAGTAGAGAACGGGAAAAGCATCTCAAATGATCCCTCTACAGCATGATAAAAAATACTTTGTTCTGGGACTAGAATATGCAAGTAAAATACAGAAAAGGCATATGTTTTTGCCCACAGTACTGAGTAAAGGCAGATTTTGAAAGAAGACCAGGTGCTGCATGCAGCAAATTGTATTAGCAATTAACACACATTTCAGAATATTCATAATCAGATAATACAAAAAGTTTTACAAAGAATAATGGATCATTAGCATGCTATTACCAGCAAGTGTTCAGCACTGCCTCTTTACTCCTTTGCCTCAAGTAATGAACTTGCTGAATATTTATTATTTATTTATTATTAATTTATTATTATATGTAGTTTTACACTACAGACTCAGGCATCACCCTACAATGTCCCCTTACAAAAAATAGTAAAAGCTTAGTGTAACTAAGAACTGAGGGAACAAACAAACATACATTGCTAGGGGACAGGAAAGATTTTAATCTGAAAATTCCAAAACCAATTCTGAGCGTTTTCATTTTAAGCCAAATGGAAAAGGGCAATTTCGCAGCTCTTGCAGACAAAATAGTGCAAGAAACTCTTCAGCTGAGGACTCTGCTGTAGTTGCCTAGTGTTTACACGTATTAGCAATACAGAAAGCAACACCTGCAGATCCTTTAGGAAGTCCTCCACCATTCAAGATGCTCATGTTTTTAGTGACTGACACTACCTTAAACCTAGTGGGGAAATGGCAGGAGATGTGCAAGATCAGCTAAACATGATGTCTGTGTGGCCTCCAGAACAACTGCCAACCAGTAAGTAATGGCTGGGGAGGCAGCAAGCTACTGCTCCATTTATCTCCATAAGAATGGACGTTTATGTAACAACCATTTCTGCCCTCTAAATCTGTTTGTACGTTTCACCTTAAGGCAACATCCTAAATCTAATCACCCATCCAAAACAAAAACTTTCAAAAGAGCACCAGGTCAGGAGATTTCCAGAATAAATCCAGCTCTGCAAAAAGTTCTGGTGCCTACTAGGAAATAATGAAAGTCAAGCTGTTCCCATGAGGTCTAATTGGACTACCTCAATCCCTAATGACTTTTGAAAGCACTGGTTGTAAATACCGTGATCCTGAAGGTATTACTGACATTTTTATATCCTTAACATATTGAGGTATACACTGCAGCAATAGCAATACAATTAGTGCTTTTGAAACATGGATCTTGTCAAATATGCATCAGAATTCTGCCTTCACCACAGCAAGCAATAAAAAAGTAACTAACAGCAAAGTAGAGAACATCCCCAGTATTACGTAAAAATAATTAAAATGACAAAAAAAAAAAGTCAAACCAAATCCAATGCCTGCTTTAAAATGGAAAAGCTCCTAGAAGAATGCACCTTCCTGTAACAGTAAAGGAATTTTGTGCTGGAAGAACTAAATCATACAGGGAGTAAGGGGTATGGATACATCCCATAAGAGACTCCGACATAGTCAAAAGTAGCCACATATCCAAAAAAACCCACAAGAATCCAACAGTGGAAGTAAAATTCAAAAATATGATAAAAAAGAATTGGAGGGGCTTTAGAAGTAGAAAGCAAAGTCTTTTTCATTTCATTTTTTAAAAAATAAAAGTAAGGCTGAGCTAAAGTCCCTGAAGTTTCCAAGACAAGCTTCAAAAAAGAAACTTCTTGACTTCCAGCCAGCATTTACACAGTAAACACATTCACTTTCACATTTTTCTCTGGAAACCAACTTGGTTACAGAAAACAGAGCTAAGCTTAGTATCCACACATCTAAGCAACAGATGTGGCCCAAGGAGTTTGATGCACATTAATTTATTAACAGTGACTCACTTCTGTTCATGAAGGAGGGACATGGGGGTATTGCTGCACTGCATTCTGTGAATCACAATCTCAAGCTGGATTACACACAGGAAATTTCAACAACTTACATAGCTTTGTGTTCCTCTGCTTAATGATTTTTTTCAAGGACTTTAGTGAAAAGTGTACAGATCTCAAAATAAGAAGACAAATAAGTTTTCAATAGTAGTAAATTCTTCATTTTGTTCTCCAGGGTTGGGCAACCTTTTATAAGCTCTTCTGTACCCTACATTTCAACTGGCTTTACCCACAGCAGCTGCTGAGCCCATTAATTCTGCTTTGCCTTTGCTCCACACCGATTACTGCAGAGCAAGAGGCAGTGCCGAAAGTTTCTTATCATCCCAGGGAGAAAAAGGCTGAGTCATGGTTGGCTCTTTTCTTAGGCTTTTTCCCAGTGGAAACTGTGAATTTTCAGGAAATAATATATTAAAAAAAAAACCAGAATGACTTATCTGATGTCTAGCGACATCAAATTGTGAAAGGCATAAGGTGGTGTTCACTACATACTATTACTGAATACACATATTTGAACCACAACGTTCCTAAGATAAAACAAAGAATTAAATGCTTCTGTGAACTTCAGATTGCCTGCTTTCTTCTCAAGGCATACAGGCTCTTCAAACAAAAATTAGAGCCAAATCTACATCCAAGCTTGTTTTCTTTTCAGCCATGAGCCTCACAAGACATTAGTTTAATGAAAACCTATTTTTCAAACAGGGGAAGCTAAAGTTTGTGAACTTCTATGCAAAATTAACTATACTACCAGTTTCACCATTTCAAAAATTAAATAGGCACTCCTTGATTTAGCATCCCCACGGTTCATCCATGCATTGCTTAAAAAGCAGATGACAAATGTGTCACCTAACAAAAGATCGGAAGCAGTCAAGTTCTTACTTCAATAGGATAAAGTTTATTAACGCCATTTATTCATATCATTTGGAAGATATGAATATCACAGTGACAGTAGATGTTATAAATGTTATACGGACAACGATGCCTAAGTAGGAACATTAACTTCAGATTAAAACCCAGCAATTTATAATGTGCATTTTTTTTCAGTGCTAGACTCAGCATCAGCTTTCATCTGTGTATTTTTATCAATGACAAAAAGTTCACAACCAACTAATAATTTTTTTCTCTCTGGATTTAAGACTGACTAGATGACATACTCTCCATGTTATGCCTCTCACCCAAGCCAATATTCAGCTGCAGAGTTTAATGTGCTAGCTCCTACAATATTTGGTATATACTGCTGTTTATGGACTGGAAGCTTTCCACACTCTGAAAAGAAAAGTGGTGACCCACCAGGTGTTGCAGGGCTCTTTCTGATCACCCTGGGACTAAAAATGCACTTGAAAACAAAAATGCCCTCTTGATTTAGCAGGCAAGCAGCAAATTAACAAACCTTGAAGCTCAAGAGAACTCTCACTACAGTGTTAAATTCTTTTACAGATATTTAAGATCATTCATTCCTACGATATTCTTCAATTTAAAGGAAATGTAGAGACGTCCCTATTTCTCCTTTGTTCATCTAGCTGACTTGACTAAACATCTCAATCTTTCAGATATAAAAAAGTTCAAATAACATTTCCATTTATTTACATGCAGTGACAATATGTAATGTACTGCTAAAATCAATTACTAAAAATATACGTCAAGCAGAACCTACTCCCAAATCCCACTGAGACATTGTAGCTCAGGCCTTCAGGCAGCAAAAGAAAGGAAGGAAAGAGACAGTTACTATTGTATAAACATTAATTTGATATCTTACCTAACATAAACCAACAATGGCACAATAAGTTCCAACTGTTCCATTTCTTAATACATTTTGCAAAAATTAGAAACGCTGCATTTATTAGTGTGTGAATTCCACAGAAAACTATTTAAAAAAACAAACAAACAAACCAAAACCTACAATACCTTAAACTGTTGAGTTTATGATACACATTTGTAATAAGGCACAAAACTGCATTAGCAAGGTCTCAGGTAAATATTTCACCTGCATCTTTTGGAGAATGTGGGGGGCGACAAATGCACTAGGTGACTAACTGAAGTGTAATCCATGGAAAAAAAAATCGGGTCCTTCAGTTCTGGAAAGCATCAATAGGAGAGTCACTTCCAGAAAAGTGATTTGAGAATGTCTACAGTGGGCAAGCTGAAGTGGAAATACACCACATCAGACCAAATGGTTGAACAGCATATGTTTGTCACAAAGTCTCTTCAGCTTTGCCACATGCTTTCTTCTAGATGGAAAGGTTAGGTGGAAAAAACACAGAGACAAAAATCCAGAAGCCTAAACCACACTACACCCCACCCGTAGCAGCACTGATAGGAAGCTGTAAACAACAAAGCCTAATGATGCGAACAGCAACAATGGAGTGGCATAATTTACAGTGGTTAAAAAGACACAATTAGGTGTAATGGGAAGAAAAGAAGCAAAAAGTAAATGTAAATTAAATATTGCACATTTTCTTAAAAGCGAGGTCTACTAGGAAGCAGATTAATCTCCCATTACTTTAGTAATTCAAAATCAAATACAATGCTTAAAATGCTACAGGGAATAAGCCTGTTCTGGAGAGATGGTCTAGAAAATTTAAGATCATTTACATTTCCAATTTCTTAGAGTTTAAGAATCTACGGAAGAATACTAAAAATACAGCACTAAAATCCATGGAAGTTACAGAAAATACAAAATTAATAAATAAAATTTGTTAGAAAACATAATAGCCAATATCCTGTGTATCATTTTATACAACTATTAAAATACAAAATTTCTATGGTTTTGCCTGCAGACTATGCAGACAATTTAATTTTTGGTTTCAACATTTGCTAGAGGTCCTGAATTCTGCAAATGTGCTGAAGAGCACATTTGGAAAATACCTTTCATTAAAAAAATTACAGCCAAGCTTTTTTAAAATTCAAATGTATCCTTGAAAACTAAATAATAAAAGCTATTCTCTTGAATTTTTTACTAACCTGGGAGACTCCACAAGCCAGCAATTTCCAAAGTTCTTAATTTCTTTTCTAGTTCTGCCACTCGATTACCTAGAATTCTTAGGAAAAAGAAAACAAAAACAAAAAACAGAGATAGTCAGCTGTGATGAGATTGCTTGTTATACAATAGTAACCAAAGCCCAATTGCTTACACGACTACAGCTGAATTTTTAACTGTTAACTTAATTAGTGCCGTAAACCTGTATGCAGGCATCTTTTTTCACTAATGGTAATGGACAACCTTCCCCAGAGTTTAGAGAAAATGACATACAGCTATCTAATCTATGCCATGGATTTGGTTTTTTGTTTTTGTTTTTTATAAAAAAAGGAATCTAGGATGTACAGGACATTCAACCTGTAACCTTTAGTAAATACCAAGAATAACAACTCTCAATATTTCTATTTCCTTTTCTGCAAATATCCCTTCCCTGTCACTTTTACTTTCTCTTCAACTAAAGTCAGAAGGTAAAAACTATACGGACAAAATATGGCAAACTCAGGACAACATACAGATTGATTCTGAAGTTCTAAGACACAATTTAGGCCTAGGTCTTAATTCACAGAGGTTTCTCTATCACTAAGATAGTTTAAAATGGCAAGGAATAGCTTTTCTGCCACATCTGTTCCTTTAGTGCTGAACTCTTTTCTACTTCACTAAAATGCTTCAAGCTCTTTAGTGCCTTTATCACTCACTCCTAGTTTTCACTGTATTTCTTGGGTCATCTCTTCTTTTGTATCCAATTTCTACACAAATACTATCTGCACTTAGCTCTTATGTAGGATTTAATTTTTAGTCTTAATTCTCTCCCCAGATCAAATGTGAGATTTCTATCTTGCAAAGAAAGCTCTTTTTCCCAATGAATTTTTGAAAGTGTTTCTCTCACAGGCATAGCAAGTCTCCTAGAGTCAAAAGTCTTTAAATAAATACTGAACAATACTCAATAGAGTGAGAAACCTAGACGATGCAGCAATTCTAAACATGACAGCAGAGATAATGGACAGCAAGTTTTACTCATCAAATTACAGCAACAAGATAAGTCAGTTAAATTTGAACTGAATGCTGAGAAGTGGCATACACAACGCAGCAAGGCAATAGTATCTTCCCATGCTCACCAGAGCTGTGTAATTCTGCACTGCGTGCTCTCCAGTGAGGGTTTTATGCTGCAGACATTTGAGCATACTGGGAATGTCATTACTGACAAGATGGCAGAATCAGGGGAGGATGTGAAGAAAAGCAAACCCAGCAAATATCAAAGAGGTTACAAAAATTGATTAATAGCGACTAAGTAATTTTGAACTCTCTACTGTGAGGGTTATGCAATGACACAATAAAAGCCTGTATGTATTTTAAAGATTACAAAAATATCAAGATGAGAAAGAATGCAAAACGAAAAGAGAAAGCTTATAATAAATATCAAAGAACGCACTGAGAGGTACAGGGGTGTATATCAACTAAAAATCAAACAGTCTATCACATTTACAAGCACCGGAGAGAAGACATTTGGGAGCAGTTACGCTTATTTCCCCATTGAAGCTCAGTAATCAAACAGGTTACCTAGGCTATGATGGTGTCTTCTCCAATTACAATAAAAATTGTTCAGGTCTAGATTTCACTTTCAGAATGCTTTCATCTGGTATGAGAGACTCATCCTTAACTATTTTCTTATACCAATGTGCAGCCTGACATCCAGCAACTGGGCTCTGCAGTACAAAGCAACAGGTGATGGAGAAAGTCAAATGGTAACTTTCCAGAAGCTCTACCTTGCCCACAGGGAGCCCTCTCCCATCCCTGCCTAAGGCCCCACCAAGGGTTAGTCGAAGGGTGCAGAGTTTCCCTGGTTTATAGGGGAAAGGAACAGACAGAGATGATGCAAGACCTTCTGAGTCACGTTAGCTCAGCCAGAGAGCCAATAAAACAATGCTGATTTGGTTAATGATAGTCACCACAAATGCATCACAAGTTTAGCACTTCTGTCAGAAAAAGAAATCCTTATTATTTTCATAAGTAGTTCACCAGGGCAGAAAAGGAGGAAAAGACGCTGCCCTCCCTGTCAGCTAGCTGTATCACAGAAGGGAACTCAACCCTCTGCATCAAGTTCAGTTACTGCTGCTGCTCTTTTTATAACAGCAAAGCCACTTTTCTTTTAATTCTCTTAAATTTTCTAATTGATTTATCAGCGGTACCACGCTATTTCTAAAGGTTTTAGAAGCAAATATATCTTGATAATTCCTACTGGATCCTCACAAGAGGCATTAGCTGTGAGCTATATTTTTTAACCTTTGTTGCAGGTTCTCACACAGAAGGATCATTCAGCAGCTCTGAACAATGGCTGGCAAAAAGAGAGGACAATACCAAACACTGCTCCTTTCACTCAAGAGAGCAAAATACATTCAGTGACAAGGATGATTCTAGTTTGCTCCAAAACCCATTATTTGAAGACAGGTATGGGAGAAATGAACCCTACATAAAGCTGCAAGTTCTTACAGAAACATTTTTTGGAAAAATGAACGTGTAAGCAATGCTGAACACAGTGTGGTTTATCCTGTTTGTTCCTTTCCCCTGTGACCTCCAGATTATTTTCCACTTCTGTACGTGCAGTGGGAAGACTGAACTGTGGTGGCATGGAACAGTAGGTATTTTTAAAGGGGCTGCATGGGTTGGCAGCATCAAATTCCCTAATCTATTTTTTCATCTCTAGTCATAGTGGACCATATCCTTTGACTGAAATAGAAGGATTACGTAATGGACAAAGGTGCTGACAGCTATTTCCGTTGTCCTCTGGCCATGTGTCTAGTGACAAGGGAGTTAGTCTAAACCTCTCTCCAGGATTAGGTTCTACAGAAATATGTTGTTCACATAACAACGTATGCCCCCCACCCCCAACCCAGAATTTAAAAGTTCCCTTCTGGCTCCCCCATGCTTCCCAACGTACATAGCCATAATCTGTTGGGAGCTGTGCTGATTTACACTGAGTTCCATTCACCTCACTTTCAATTTAGATCTTGCTGCAGGGAGCATCTACCCCTCTACAGATGCCATCACACAAGAATCTGTCATGGTCACATACTGAGTTCTGTACATCATATGGAAACAGTTACTCAGTTACAGACTGACGTGATCCTTTCTGTAATTTTGGTTATGACCAAACTTGCCCAAGTTATAAATGTTAAAATTAGTGCAAAATGTTTCAGCAGCAAAGCAGGTTCTACACTGATCTGGCTTGCATGGATGCTGGCAATTTCAGTAAAAAATTGCACTAAAAGGAACATCTAATAAGCGGTTTACAGCTGGCAGAAGAAAAAAATATCTTTATCCCCTTGGGTTACACCACAGGGTTAACAGTGTTTATTTTTGCATTTATGTAACTATTTAATCTTGCAAGACATTACTGCATACAGAATTAGTTTACAACTGCTTTTTGAAATTAAGCTAATGTGCTTGTAAGGGAAAACGCAGGACATTACTTAAACTTAGCAGCAGTAGCTACCAATCACCTGGGAAAATGACCTGTTTTCTTCCCAAACAATTTCTTTTTTTCTTACAAGTGGTGCTAAAAAAATAGAGGCTGGATTTAGCCTACTCATTCCCAGGCACATACTCCCACAGCTCCTTTTATCATGCCACATATTTAGAAAAGCAGCAATAATAACAGTGAGCCTGTTCCACACCAAGTGCAACTTGCACAATATTTTTAATAACTGTAACGGCAGAAAGTCAACTTTAACAGCATATCCAAATTTTAATCTACGTAAAAAATCCACTCTCTTGTTTTTGCTTTAGTTAGTCAGAAAGCAAATCTACCATTGTGGTATTGTAAACTTACATAGTGGTATCTCATTCTGAAAGTAACAACAGAGGTTTTTACTTTAGTGCAGGTTAACATTTCGGAGGAAAACTAGCTGATACAGTATGAGAGGTCTAATTTACTCACAATAGAATCATTAATAGGTCAATCATCTATCAAATATCAAAAGCAGAACTCCTTTCCACAGTGGAACAACCACCCCAAAATCTTGTGTTCTTCACCCAACAGAGTCTCACCTTCTTTACACAAGAATGTGAAAGAGTGACTGTGTCCTCCAAACATGCTCCTTGTGCTGGGAAAGTGAGGCAAACAGGACAGTGGGGTGAAGGAGAAGACTTCTACCTTCTGATTTAGGTAAAACCTTTTTTCATTACAATTCTCTCTAGCCCCACATCCTTGTCACCTTCCTACTTTGAATGCAGAAATGTGTTCAACAAAAGAAAGCATCCTCTACTAGTACCAGTTAAAAGACCCGGCCATTTTACTTGTGCACTGACCTCACTCTCACCTCTAACTTTCTCTGACAGGTGGGCAGTTTCTTCCCCATTTTCAGAAGACAGCAATCTTTACTCTTAACCTTTTGCATGGCAAATAAATGCCCCCAACAACCACCTAATGCACCTCCAATAAAGGATATTTTTCTCTGATCTCCTTTGTCACTTGAACCCTTTTGTGTCCTAGGTGTTTCTACTCAAACTAGTTGCCATTCCTCCTCACTCCTCAAGTGCTTCTTTAATTCAAATAAAGACAAAGGTGACAAAAAGAATGAGCACACCACATAGGAGTGTTGCTGAGGTTCTTCATGTAACTTGCTCAGGATCTGTATTTTTTTTCCCTGAAGCTTCCTGAAACAAATAGAACACTACAGCTCTGAGCACAATCCTGACCTGGGAGAGATGTGGACTGTCACCTCTCTCTAAGATCTGATCTTCTATTGCGCACAGAATATTGGTTTGTGCACTTGTCCAATCTCTACTCCCATGGCTATATATGACCCAATGGGCATGCAGATAAAAGAATCGCTATGACCTTGTGAAGGCTTATCTCAAGAAAATACATATTCAGTAGTTGAAAGCAGAGACAGTTGTATCAGAAAGTAAAGCCATTGTCGCAATGATACATTTGAGAGATGCAAGAGACTACATGTAATCAAAGACAGGTGCAAAAGTAAGAAGGAAGTTTGCTATTGATATAGGCAAGAGTGTGCAAACTAGAACACTAGGTAATGATACAGCATCAGGGTGTAACAAAGATTGGTTATACCTGGGATAACAAAAATTATTCTCTAGATACTTTCCCTCTAGTGTTATATTAGCAGTAAGAAGGCAGTAAGCAGGTGTTAGCCCTTCATTAGCACTGCTCAGTAGAGGAACTCCTCTGGCATTACATGACACACAGCCATGAACTGACAGTGCCGCTGTCAGTTAGATCTGGGCTATGTTTTCAAAGCTTTAGTTTCCCATTAGCTTATTAGGCATTTACTTTCTCATGTGTATTAAGAGGGCTATAAACTGCTCCTCCACTTCTGTTGCCACATCAGTGAGAATTATGTAATGGAGTCTGCCTAGTATCAGTTACAGTGTTCAAAATGAATCATCTATTCCAGTGCAATAGTGTTTACTTTGGTACTACTCCTTCCTTTCATCAAAGATGTCTGCCTGTTTCTGGCATCTGGTCCTGATGTGCTTTTGAGAAGCCTGAATAACCTCTGATTACTAGCAGTGACTCAGTCTTAAAAAAAAGGGGGGAGGAGGAAATTCAGCACAGAATCAAGGAACACTTCCTAGCTCTGATTTTCATACACTGTATAAGGACAATAACATCAAAATGTCAGAAATATGTCAAAAATTATTATATTCTGCCATGATAGGAGCCGTGCAAGACCCAAAATTCTACTGATGAGTAGAACACCTAAGAGTAAACAAATTCTCCTTGAAAGTTCAGTTCAGACAGTATACAGTCATACAGTAGCAATCCAACTCTTGTTCAACTCCTGTAACTTTTGGCAAAGTAACTACAGGAGCAACCGCCCTCATCTGTATGACACATGGCCTGCTAGCCTGTGACAAATGTTACACTAACTCTTTTCAGACTTTTTCTGAGATTGCAACATTTACTATACCAACTAGTCTTCATTAGTAAATTCCCACATTAACAACCTTTTGTCACATCTCTTCTCCTCCAGTTCAAGGGTGTCCTTCCTCTTGGCAGTTTATCCTTGCTCTCCCTGCAGACAACCTGATATAAGTCCCCTCTGTGTTATCGGGGTTTGCCTTAAACCTGAGTAGCAAACACACCCTTGCCTAGCAGAGGCAGACAGGTCTCTGTCAATCCAACTTTACTTTGAAAATGTCATTTTTCTCTAAACACATACCTGATCTTAAAAGCTAAAGAACCCAGCAGTTAGCAATGACAATCAATTTTCTGTGGAAACAGACCTTCCTTCCCATTTCCCTGGAACTCCTCCAAAACTATAACTATTCCATAGCTTAGTAAGTTCTATTTTACTTACAAGTCACACTACCTACTTGTTGGTTTGCCTTTGGTGTTGTATGACCATGTTTTTTTCATGGATAGTTTCCAACAATGCAGTGGCCAGTGATTTGAGGTCTGAAATGGACTGTGGTGTGGCTGGTAGGCTACATCCATGATCCTCCGACAACAACTCTTGGACTATAATGTTAAAAACACAAATGAATTTTGGCTTCTTATGCTCAAAGATGTGACAAAAACATTTACTTAGCATTAAAGAACTACTCTCATTACTTAAATGAACACATATTCTTTTGCCTTCAATTAACAAGCAAAGCCACAAAGACCAGAAGTATAATCTCCAGCCAACATAAAGATGGTCACTTTCTAAGCTCATCCTTATTCCAAAGCAATGGCCAGAACAAGTGCCTGAAGACCTATCTTATGTTAACTTAATCCTGCTCTTGGAAAATTCTTTATGTTCAGAAGGAAACAAACTAATACTTCTACAGACCTACAGATAGGTAAAAATGGGTCATTTCTCTCCCACTTATATTAAAATATAACTCTACAAGGAAGCTTTTATATTACTTTTCAGAATTATTATATCCCTCGGGTAATTTAAGACTAATGCGAAAATACAGTCACCCATGAACTCCTCCTCTGCAGCTTAGACCCCATACGTCTCAACAACATCAGGCAGTTCACTAATATCATTAACTTCTGTAACTAGAATCTGGCTCTGCCTCTTTTACATATATTTATACATACATATAGTCTTTATATTTTTATATATTTATATGCATTCCACATTTATATTTTATATATATATAAAATATGCAAACATATATTTATGCACACACATATATATGTGTATGCATGTACATGCAGAAGAGGAGAGAAGAGAAATCAAAACCAGAAAGAAGTGAATTTCAACCTATCACAACAAATAATACTGACCTCCTGCATATGTTCAAATACTTCAATGCCTAAACAGTATGGTCCAAGGAATACTGTTTGGTTCGAAGAATTTTCTCTCCTTTCTTTTCTAGTCCTGATTTTTTTTGTTTCAAGGGGGAAAAAGATTATTTGCAATCCCATGGAGAAACATGGAACAATATGATTTATTTCAAAACATCTGACTTAGGGCCTCTCCTCTACCAACTATCCTATTTTTATTGGAATATGAAGTGTGATTGCGATTGTTAGCAGAGCAAAGAGATGAATAAAGAAGTGATTTGTCAGGGTCAAAGCTGCAGAGGGGTTTAGAGATGTTAAAAAAAAAGATAAAACTGAGAGGGGAGAGAATAAATGGCAAAAGTAACAAAAGGAGAAGCAGTGAAGAGTCAAATCTTATACTGTCAAGACAACTGAGAAAAGGACAAAAATTAGTACATCGTAATAAACAGGAAAGAAGAAAAATTTTGGTTGGTGAGGAAAGGGTAACTGAAATTACAAGGTAAGATGGAAGGAATTCAGTGATATATGCAACACCATACTGCATTTATGTAATACCTTGCTTTGCAGAGAGGACTCCAGTCAGAGCACTGCTACTGGATCTATTATGAGTCTTTAAATTTTTTCGTCTCTCTAGTGCATTCTAAGGAAACAACAAATATCTTATTTAGAAAAACAGCAGCCAACAAATCTTTTCATTAGGAGGAAAGAATCTGGAACTTTGGATTTTGGTCTCAGAACAATTATACGGGGCCTGGAAGTTACACCCAGAGTAACCTATAGGGGTGTGACTCTCCAAGAGTATCATTCTCCAGCCAAGAGTCTTGCAATGTTAAGACTCATTCTATCTCACTGCAATCATTTTATTGTAGTTCTTCCTACCCACTTCCCCCAATGCATTTTTTAAACTTGCCTATTTTTTAATAATCTGCTGAGTGCCAGTGACAATACTTCAGTATCCTGTAGAGAGTATCTGTTGGGAACAAAATCAGACCTTTCCCAGCATTTCTTTGGATAGGCTTCAAAGAGAAAGCTATCGGAGTTTCTAGCCCTTTTTGGAGCAAATACTGGCTTTCCAGAATCAGCAGCAGAACGGTGCTGCTACACAAGCCCAGCTCTTCCAAAACAATTAGAGTTCTGTGAAACCCACCAGCCCACCAAGATACTCAGATCTCACTGATAAACTGACTTGTGTTTCAGGAGACCCAAGTCACAAGTGTGAAGAGATGCTAAAATGACATTGGCAATATAAGGAGCTTTGCAGTTAGTGCTGCAACTGTTTCACAGTGACCTAAATGGTTAAGAAGTCCTATTGACAGTCCTAAGACAACCCTTCTCCTTCCCTGACAAGCAGCCCTTCCCTCCCACACCCCAAAATCACTTGCAGAAGAAAAATAAGAGTGCTTGAATTCAGGGACAAGCAGGAATATATTGCCCTCAGGATTCAGTCCCAAAAGTTTTGTGCAAAACAGCATATATCTTAACCCAGGAATGGTAGAACAATGAAGTCATTAAGTCACATGAAGAAACAGTGTGGCCACTAAGGAACAAGAAGACCAGATCTGTTTGTGAGAGCAACACAGTCCCAGTCATACAGCACATGCTGCATGATCCACTGCTTGTCACCTACCAGTGGGCTGGAAGGCTGGTCATTACTCTCAGCCAGAGGAGGGTTCCTCCACAGAACTTAGAAAAAGGCATTTAATTCATTTTTTAAAATACTCTTAATGGGTATCCCTTTGTACTACATCAGCTAAGAAGCCTACAAGGAAGACTAAGCATGTAGTACATATACACAGTAACACTGTTAGAATGTTGACAATGACTTTTTCTTTGAAGACACAATTTTGTTCTTTAAATGCATATGAACATGAGAATGAACAACAACCTCCTTGAACAACAAAGCAGAGTTTGGATGACATACTGAGAGGATCTTACCTTATATTTAGTAATATTGGACTTCAGAAGGTTGACTTCCTCTTGAAGTTGTTTTAATCTCTCCTGAAGATACCTGAAAAAAATGTAATGCTTTACTTCATGTTACCTTCAAGTACTGCCTCAAGCATTCCTCTTTACTATTTGCAAAGTCCTCTCTTTGAACTACTGAGCATTCTTTTCCTTCTGTGGTTTTGTGAGGGATAAAATAACAATATCTTACTGCTCTTGATCCCATAAAACTTTAAGTAGGGAAACAAATTGCTTCGGAAAAGGAAGCTGCACAGACATTTTATATCAGTCCTCAGGTTTTCAGGGAGTGAAGCTCAAAGGATATATTTCTCTCTGGAGGAAGTAGTTGGGAAGCACTTGCTCATGTCCTTTGAACTTAAAGGTTTGAAATGGACACATGAAGATCTGTATAGATGTAAACAAAAGACTCAACTATGCAGAACTTTTGCATTGCAATATTCATCACTCATATGGCACTTCTTATTAGCAATCACAAAGTCAAAAATTTAACAGTACAATTGAAAAAATGGTATACAGTTCACTGAAACAGTACAGTTCTTCCTAATAAAGTTTATCCACTTGGATTAGACAGTGATTTCCACATCGGAAAATATATTTGTCGTGTGTAAAGAGTTTATAAAATATCCTCTTTCATGTAGTGCAACTTCAGCTGTATTGGGTTTTGTGACAATTTTACCATTTTAAGAGAAAAAAACCTGTATCTCTGTCAGCCGAGCAGGGGGCTTAAATTGATACAAACCTCTGTAGGCCATGCAAAACAGAAAAAACCCCTGAAGTTGCTGGGAGGAAGTACCGCCTTCAGTATTAAACTTTCCAACCTGAAATGTAAGTCTCTGTAAATGGAAAGCGTCTTACAACATCTATTTCACTTTGAGGTAATTGTTGACATTAAGGGAGGTACCTGCTACGCTCTGTCAGTGATTCATCTCTGTTATCCTTAGTAGAGACTATAAAACACATTTTTTTTTCCCCAAGGAAGGAGCAAGAATATCTACATGGGTGATTTCACCAGCAATGTCTGTTGGCAAATAACTTCATGTTGACAGCCTCTCCCCATGGTGAGAATTATGTCCGAAACTGTTAGCTCGGTGGTACTCCAAGTCCCTGTTCCCAATCCAAGATTAGCCCACTGCAGTTCACTATGAGTTTCTGAAAACACTGATTTTTAATATTCTTGCTTTTGGTGCCATACAGTGATGGGAATAAAAAGGTCTATAGTTCTCTTCCTTTTCCTCGTTTAGCCCTGTTTGGGAATATCACTGTCATCTCTGTAACCAAATACAACATTGGTAATCTCCTGCAGCCTAACTTTCGCAATGTTATTTGATGGTTAGCTTCAGTACAAACAAAACAGACAAAATAAATTACCAAAATCTCTTAACTTTTTTTTTTTNCTTTTTTTTTTTGATGTACTTTAAATTTAAAGTTTTGTTGTGACAGATTTCCTGAGGCTCCCATTAAAGCAATACAATGCTCATTCTAAGGAAACAGTAAGGTCTGCAATGCACTCACCTGTTCTCCATACAAAGAGCATCTATGTCGATGATACGGTTTTCATGCCCTCCTAAGACATGAATAAGTTCTTGGTTTAGTCTGTCTGACTTATCTTGGTAAAAAGAGCGTTCCTCTTTCACATCCTGTAACTCATCCAGTGCAGACTGAAGATCATATCTCAGAGTCTCAATCTGAGAAAAAAGGAGAGCTGTGTGACTATTTATAAGTTTAAATACAAGATTATTTAACACCCAAACTGAAAACAGCAACAAGCACCGCATGTCTGAACAGGATTGATTTTGGACAGTCAAAAGTCTTTCCAAAGCTCATAACCTCCTCATTTGCTGTATTTTGGAATTATTTCCTTAATTTGAAGTTAAGTAACTTCAGCAGTTAGACTTGCTTTACATTTCTAGAAAACAACTAAAATGTTACAGCAACCAAAACCTTAATTCCTACTATAATTTTGCTACAAGTATACTAAGTTGGTTTTAGCATATAATATCTAGGACTCCAGGAACTAGCTCAACTGAGTAAGAATCCGACTAATATGGAGGATGAAGAAAAAGTTCATAAGAGGGAAGTTATACTAACTATGGGATTTCCAGCAATCAAATTCCACTGAATAGGAAGAAGAACTGAGAGAAGCACAAAATAAAGCAGCATGAAGCCAAGAGGATGAGCTGCTTCAAGAAGTGGTGTGGTGGAGTCCAGTATGAAAGATAGTCAAGGAGCTTCAAACTTCCAAAAGCTGCAAATGAAGAATTTGAGAAAAGTCTGCAATAATTTGAGAAGTTTTTCTCCTCAAAAAACACTGTTAAGCCAGGAAGGACAACAGAAGACCAGGTGATGAACAGAGAGAGCCCAAGCTTGGGAACAGAAATACCAGAGAGCATCACATCGGAAGAAGGCCAAGTGCAGTCAAGAGTTCTCCTGGTAAGCTAAAGCAGCACTGCACATGAGGGAAGATTGGAAAACAAGAAATAATCTCCTGGATCACAGAATGACTCTTTCGGGGTGGAACTGACATTGGTAGGAAGGAGTGTGGAAGCAAAAGAGAACTCAAACCCCGCAAACGGTCCAGAACGCTATGTACGAGTATTAGGTGAAGAGTCTGATTAATTGGATGCTGCATGCTATGTACTGCTAGTACAGATTTGAGGTAAGGAAAAGAGGTGTGGTGCAAGAATGTTTCAAAAGAAAGGAAGAAATAGCTAAGAGGTGGGAAGAAAAGACTAACACCACTTCCAGAGAAAATCTGATTCAAAGAATATCCTCAGGAGACACATCAGCCACCACATATTGTGTGGAATACTTGTAACAGCTTTCGCTAAGGTGTCATTGACATTCATTGACAATATTTTACTGTCACAAGTTGTTGCTGCATACTATAAAAAAAGGAAAATCAATAATTCTAGAGAAGGAATTCCTGAGATCAGAAAATTACTTTAACCACATATGTAGGTTTAAGTTAGTGCTCAGTAAGAACTATTTCAGTAAAAATTCCAACACCTTCACCACTATTTGCAATGTTAATCAGCTACCAGCCCTCCAAACACAACAGATGCAGTCATTTACTTGCTACTACACTAGCTCTGTAAAACACGGCAGTATATGCTCATTTAGTTATTACCTGTTCTCGAGCCTTCTCCAATTGTTGAACAAGGTCCTCCCGTTCATGTGCTGCAAAGTGTCGAGCCCCAACCTCATCATCTCCAAGTCTTTGCTTTGCAATTGTCATTCGAAGGAGCTGTGATTGCAGAAACAGATTCTAAGCAAGAGAACACAGGCTATAGCATCAGAGTACATCTGCATTAGAAAGAGTAAAGTTGGCATAGATTTCATCTCTTCCAGGCCAAACAGCAGGTTTTATTTAAACCAGAGGGAACTTTCTGAGCTGAGGGCTCAAATTTGTTCTCAATGAAAAGTCCCAGTCGAACACATAAAGCATCAACTGGAGCTGAATTACACCATGCAATGGCAGCCACCAGGATAAACTGCAGAAGACCAAGTAAACACAGGCATGGTCAACGGCTTTTAGCAGTGACAGAAACTGACTCCCATCAGACAAAAACTAGAGAATTCTCAGAAAGCCACTTGCATATGTAAATCTTAAAATTCTCTGCAGTGAAGAATTATTCCTAGTTAAGAATAAAAAGGCACTAAGTGGCTTGCCCAGCTTCATTTTACTGATACCACTTAAAATCCCACTGTGCCACATCAGTGTAGAATTTGCATTAACAGCTGCTCATATGTGTTCACTTTACTTTGTTCACCTACTCACAAAAGTTAATTCATGATAAAAACAAAAAAATGGGACAAGAAAAAGATTTAGCCAAAATGCTCAAACAACAAATGAACTCATGAGCTTTGTAACTGCTGAACACCGTCTGACTTGAAATAATACAGTTATATTCAATATCCAAAGCAAAAAGCAACTACCTTTCAAGAATGACATAGGATAAAATAAGTCTATAAGGTATTCAGCATTTACAATGGTTTATATTGAGTACAACCAGGCAATAGTGTTACCTCCTCATGATTTCATTTGCAGGAGCTCCACAGAAACTAAAGAAACCTACCACAATAACCAGCCTGACTTCCCCTGTATCTTTGACTGCACCAAGGAATTAATATACATCATTATACTGCAGAGTTACAAAAAAATCAATCTTCTGAAGTAGAAGATTCTACATTAAAATCTATCTTTGTTATTTATGGGATGCCAGTCACCATAGCTGCAATGTGCCAATTAAAATCCTGCTGATGCAAGACAGACTACCAAAATCGTCCTCACTACTTATTTCAGCTTCTGTTCAGTGCAATTCACTGGAGTTACAACTTGTTCTGATAAGTGGTTCATTTGTTCAGGGGACACTGTGCCCCTAAAAGAAACTGGTTTTGGCAAACTACATTTCCCTGTATTCAAAAGCACAAACCGCTGCACAGGTAGTAAGGCTGAATAGATCCTAGGAGATACGATTCCTGTTAATCTCTTTATCAAAAGACTAAGTAAAAAAGGCAACTAGCAAATCCTGGAATGGCTTCACAGCTATGACACTGGGTTTTTTAAATGTTAAAAGGCTGATGGACGAAAGGTACGCTAAAGTGATTTAATTCAGTGAGATGTATTTAATTTCTAGAATCTCTCACTAGTGAGAAAGGGAGTAAGGAACAAAAGTAAGAATGTTTCAAGGCTTCTTCAGAAAAAATGGAAATGGCAAGGGGAATCACACTTTACCAATGTTTCTAATGCCTGCAGCACAGTAAAATTTCTGTGTAACACTTGGCTTCAGGCTGGGAACTGGATCAGAGCAGTGACTCACACACTATGACCAACTCTCCTCCAGCCCAGGAGGGGGTGAGGCATAAGATGCAATTAGAAATGCAAGCAGTTGTGACTTGCAAGGTCAAACAGTCTGCCAATAAAAGGAGAACTCTTTATTTACTACTAATATTGAGGTGTAAAAAAAAAAAAGTATGAAGTCTTACAAAAAGGATGCTTCAGAAATCTAATTTGACCAGTAAAAGCAGGATTATAAACATACATAAAATAAAGTAAAATAACAACCCATAAAATGACAAAGTGTTTCTTCCAGACAGTTGGCCAATCAGAGAGTTGACAGGGCAGAACAGGCCAAGTTCTTTAATTCTGCATTGCGAATGTCTCATGAGGCGGCACCACCTGCTATAAAATCCTTCCCTGAGAATGCTGTGACCCTAAAAGACACTAAGTGTTATGCCAGAGGGTTAAGGGTTTATTTCATATATTAGTGCTTTGTTATAAACTTTATACACCTGCCCTCTGGCTGCTGTACTTTTATTTCTGTCACTCAGAAATCAATGAGGATCAACTTTATTTGTCAGCTAGGTTAATGTTACCCCTCAGGATTCTGTGAACAGCATCCACAGCAGAGTGGATTTAAATTGAAGGTACCTTACCAGAGAAAGCTCCTGTTTGACAAGAACCCATAGACAGTTAACCAAAACAATCCACTGCTGCAATCAGTCTTTTTTTTTAATATCACAGCTTTTTCTTTATCATTGTCAGCTAAAATAATTATTTATGAAGTGGTAACTCTGTAGCAATAGCTGGTGTGCAAGCCAGGAATCCACAGACAATGTCTGCAAAGTTTCACATTCCTGATTATCGCAGAAGGAAAAGGGAAACTAACACAAGCCATAAATTCTTCATGGAAGGCAGAAACCATCGTGTTTAGCCACAGTCACTGACAGCAACTGTCTTCACCATGTTGCCTACAAAATCTTAAAAAGCAAACCAAAACTATGCAAATTTGCTTCTTTAAGTCTCAGTTCTGCCAAAACATATGCACCTCATTTAATGTTTTGCACTGCTGCTGGATGAATGATTGTTTGCCTTAAAATAACAAACTGTCAGTAATACTGCAACCATCGTTTTCCATGCATCTTCCTCTCACTTAGTACAGTCCTAAGGACAGCATACAAACCCATTTCTTTGCGTGGGTAGGAATTCAAGTGAAGGCAACTGAGCCATCTAGTCTTTCAGAAGCCTCCAGTTTCTTTTATTCTTTCCATTTTCACCCATTTACAAGAGAGAATTATACTTCTTAACCATCCTCCTCTAAGGTTCAGTAATTGTTCTCCAAGCATTGCTGCCAGAATGTTAGGAAGGAAAAGGATTTACAAATAACTATCATAAACATAGAATAGTTTTCATGTGCCAGAGCTGATAAGAGATTGTGATCAATCATAAAAATAAATAGTCTTAGATATCTGTTGGTGGAGTGCTGCAGTCTAGCTATTGCTGTATTTCTGAAACTGCAGCAATAAATCCTTCTATAGACTGCCTGAAGAAGTTTTATTATTTATGCGAACAGAATTCTAGCTGAAATTAAAGGAAAATAATAGTCCAGTTAAATCAAATGCAAGTAATTTGTTACTGCCTAACTGATGACGTACTTAACATGATTTGAACAAATAAAATGACACCAGTTTAAGGTCTTGCTAATCCGAGTAACTGTATCCTGCTAGTAACAAACATTAAAGAAGGCAAAACCAAGTCAAGCTATCAAAACAATTCTTTATCAATAGAGCTAATGTGTGATATTTAAAGAGGTTTTTTTCTTTTTTAGTCCAACAAAGCGCTTGCCACTCAGTGACAAAGCCTGCATGAGTCACCCCTGCTCAGACACAGGCAGAATTGTTTATCCATAAGCAGCTTCACTTGCTGCAAAAGCAGCTGTTTGCTCATCTTTTGCCAGAAGTAAGGCTGACATAGACCAGCTGCACAGGACGCCCTCCCTCACTTTGGAAAGAGCAAAGAGAAGAATGCATGGAATAAAATATAAGAACAAGCAAATTATTACAGTTCTTCGTTTTTGTACATCCCATGCATTATCTGGACTTTGGAGCCTGACGTAACCCAGCTGCCAGTACAGGAGAAGCGATGAGCAGAATAGAATGGCTTCAGGAACAAGTCTAAAATTCTACCAACAAAGCTAGACAGGAGCAAAAACTGACACAGGAGGAGTGTTAAATCCCTCAGAGAGACGACAATTCCCTTTTTGGGCACTTCAAAAAACTGAAACCTGACTCTAAAATAAGCTCTATTTCTCATTTACTAGGAAAGTGAAGAGTGCGTTCCAAAAATTAAAATCCTAGTCTAAATTAATCCCTATCTGACGCAGCTCTTTCCTCCCACTCTTTATTTAGTGATTGCACTATTTTGCACCTTTTGGAGAGGGGCACAGTGAGCATAACTCTCTCTGTATTTTTCTATTTTTTATGAGGATTATGAATTAAAACTCATCCTGAGATATTATAAAGATGACCGGCTAGTACCAAGTTAACCCACAAGGGCAAATCTAAATAAAGCCAGTTAAGACACAAAGAAATAGGTTCTGTGTTACCAAGATCATACTGTTATAAGGAATTAGAACAGGAACATAACCTTGGTAGTTAAATATGTTGCAGTTGTACTACTTTTGTGTTCTGTTTGCACTAACAAACCCTTGTTATCTGTTCAGGACTGGCTTGGGAAGGCTGTATGGCATTAAACTGGGACTCAAGAACTGCAAGGCACTGCCTTCCACATTGCAGTATAGTTCATATAATAACATGTAAATAAAAAGAAATACAAGGGAAACTGGTGTTTGAAGACTTGAGCAGGTAACACCGAATGCTACACATACTAAAAATACACTTGACCCTTTCCCAGTTCCCCACACACCTTCAAGGAAATCCTTTGTAATAAACAATGAATAGAACTACATTATCATAATATACTTATGTTTAAAATAAATTAAATTCAATGGAAAGGAAAAAACCACCTGAATAACTAAAAGCCGCCTCAATTTTATCTGCATGTTTTAAATCCTGTAACTTTAAAACTGTAGTTGAGGGAGGGAAGTTAGTATTCATTACTTGTTTCATTTTTTACTTCGTTAACCATCTCGACTCTCAAATTCAACCTCTCACTAGTTTGATCTCTGAACATCCTTTTGCATACAGCTCCAGCTGTGAATGTTACAAACTTTTGGCTCGAGTTTAAATATTTCAATTAACAGAGACAACAGGAGTTTGATTAATACCAAATGGCAGATTTTGAGCAATGTTCCATGCAACCTGCTAAATTTAGCAATAAAATAAATTGGTTATGTAAGGGTAGTAGGATAAGAGCTTAATACAAAGCTCACTATATATATTTGCGATCAATTGCTCCGTATTTTTGCAGGGAAAAACTATGCCTTCCCTGGTTTTACCATCTACTAAATTTTGATTCTTCAGTGAAAAAAAATTGAAAATTATCACATCATTAAGAAGAAATGCTTTTCCATACAGATTTGTAAAAGGAAATGCCACTAATACAATATATGTATTGAAAAAAATCCACAAACACAGAAAAAAGAAGTCTGAGATCATTAAAGCAAAGCTTGGTGCAAAATACATAGTTAAGGATAACAGACCAAAAGCAGCATACAAAATACATAATAAGCTGCATTTACAGGTATCCTTTACAAGCTTCTTTTGTTCTACTGTTTTGCGCATTTATTGTAAATCAAATATTCTAGAGGTTCTGTAACCCATTGTTTTGTTTTCCTAAGATGTAAACACAAAACCTCAGTCCAGTTTATACATTCTATGCTATTCACTTTCAACAGAAGTTTATAATACCTTATTGTCCCCTTGTACTTCTCCCAGTCTCTGCTGAAGCTCTGTAACCTCTTCTCCAAGATGTTTATTTCGATCTTGAGCCTCACTCAGTAGTTGAGCTAGATTTGCCTAGGAAGGGAGCAAATAACAGTCAAAAGTTAGTGCCTATGGAGAGAAGGGTAAGTTGTGATTGAAAAGAAATCCTAGACTTAATCCTTATCTGCCAATAATCTTTACTTTTATTATTGTCAGTACCCAGACTTTATTCTTCACTAGAGAGATAACAACAAAAGTCACCAGTGTTTGTTTACCGTTATTAGTAGGAAATACATGCAGTTTGTGTGCATACAAACTCCCAGAACAGCACACAAACACCAAACAAGACAAAGTGAAACACCTACACTAGTTCTGTTATCTTGGCTGGTGGGAAAAGCAAAATGCACAGTCCTTTGATAATATTTACACAAAGTTGTGAAAATAATAGTTTTAAGTTTGCATATGATTAGACAAAAGGTACAGCTAAGAAAAAATTACAACGTAATTATATTCCCGAATAGTGTTTAGAGCAGGTTCCAGGCAGCAAAGAGGGTGTCAGACAGACTCCTTGCCCCTACACAGAGCTCTACCATGGATATCTAGTAGTACAAAATTTCAAACAAGACCAGCTTGTGTCGTTAGTTAGTACAAAGACTTCTACGTAAACTGAGGTGAAAGCCAGAGATTAAAAGAAAATGCTCCACCCCACCCCAAATATTCCTGGTCAAAAGTTATAAATCACATTATCCTAGTAATCGAGCAGGGTGAGTTGTCTGGTCTATAAATCTATAATTAGATTCAATCAACTTGATCACTAATCAAAAAGTAATGCAATCTTCTCCTGTCCTATCTAGGATACCTGAAAAATGTGCAAATGCTATAGATAAATTTATTATATTTTTCCCCTAACAGTATCTCATGAATACACAAACGTTGACTAAGCACAGGAAAAGCCTACCAATACTATTTCCCCTTTCTTCTAGGAGAGTTATTATCACAGAATCATTCAGGCTGGAAGAGACCTTTAAGAGGTCATAGAGTCCAAGCCTTAACCTAGCAGTGCCAAGTCACCAGTAAACCATGTCCCTAAGGACCACATCTGCATGTCTTAAATAACTACAGGGATGGTAACTCAACCACTTTCCGGTACAGGCTGTTCCAGTGCTTGACAACTCTTTCAGTAAAGAAATTTTTCTTGATATCCAATCTAAACCTCCCTTGGAACAATGGGAAGCTATTATCGCTCATCCTATCACTTGTCACCTGGGAGATGAGACCAACACCCACCTCTCTACAACCTCCATTCCAGTAGTTGTAGAAAGTGATTAGGTCTCCCCTTCAGGCTCCCCTTCTGCAGGTTAAACAACTGTAGTTCCCTCAGCCACTCATAAGACTTGTTCTCCAGCCCCTTCACCAGCTTCACTGCCCTTGTCTAGACACGCTCCAGAGCCTCAATGTCTCTCTTGTGGTGAGGGGCTCAGAATTGAACACAGTATTCAAGATGCAGCCTCACCAATGCTGAGTCCAGGGGAAGGACCACTTCCCAGTCCTGCTGGCCACACCATTTCCAATACAAGCCAGGATGCCACTGGCCTTCTTGGCCACCTGGGCTCACTGCTGGTTTATGTTCAGCTGGCTGTCAACCAGTAGCCCCAGTCATAGTGGCTAGCATGCAGCCTTTAAAGACATGGCCTACAGACAACCAGGTGTGTTATCTATTGCCAAAAAATTGAATGGTATAAAAAGAATTTAAAAAAAAATTTAAGACCTTCTAAGCATGACCTGGTAAAGCTGCATGAATAAATATTTCTAAGCACAATTATACGTACTCCTTGGGTCTGAGGCCAATATGTCAACTGACCATTATTAATCCTGTTTTGGTATTTTAGGTTTTCCCTACTTGTTGTGCTCCTCTTTCAACTCCTCAATTTCTCTATTCTGATCTCTCTCTTTTTCAGTCCTGCTGTTCTCCCTAGTCTCATAGGGTGTTTGTTTATATTTAAAACTCACACGCTATCAAACAGTCTGACAGCCATCCCAGTGATCTTTCCTCTTGTTTACTAACAACTCCTATTTCCACATGTCCTATTGTATATTTAATACAACTATTAAAATTAATATAGTTAATGCATGCATCTGACCATTTGCAGCATTAGATTATTAAACTATAATCAGCTTGAACTTTTGTATGCTACTATATGAAGAAGCTGGCCTCAAACTCCAGTTGGTCTACAATAGCAATAGTTTCAAACTCTTGAACAGGAAAAAATAACTTCTGAAACTGATACAAGCCTGATTCACTGCTACAGCTTCTATACTTCTGGTGCTCTGAGATCATACATTCAGAAAAAAGTAAGGTAGGTTTCCCACAGGTTCAGAAGAGATTAAGGCTTTTTTTAAATTAACAATAAGTCTGAAGACTGTAAATAATTTGGGAAAAGAGAAAAAAACCCCTATAAATAGCCAATTGTAGGGCAATAGTTAAGCTGCCTCTAATTTTATTTTCAAGACAGCAACCACTCAAGGAATGCAAAAAGTTATTTGGCAGAACCATTTTTTTTCCTACACTTTAAGTAAACGTGTAACAGTCATTCATATACTGAATGAATCAAGGAGCTTCAGAACACATCCAGCCAATGGTTTTGAGAAGTACTTCTTAACAGCTGTTTAAAAGAAAGAAAACAAAGAATGCTGCAGGAAATTGTATCTAAACTGAAGTATCTACTGCTGCTGCTCAGATGCAATATTATTTTTTTTTGAAGAAAGCTGATTTTCAATAAAGGCCATCCAACCAGCAGGCTGAGTTAGTTAAAAGTAACATGATTTGTACAAACCTCTCTGAAACACTTCCATTTATAAAGTCCCTTTTTATGAGGAATTTGAACAACTCATAACACTGCAATAGCACATGTAATTTCAACACCTGGGAAGAACTCAATCTCACTAATCAGTGTTTACAGCCACAACACCAGGATTCTAGCAGTCTGTAGTCAAAACCTGGCTCCCAGTAAATGCAGGAAAGGCATTACCATGACTATACTAAATCTTCCTGCTAAGATTTATTTCCTTTAAAACCATTTCTCTGGGATTGCATTCTATGCTGAATTTTATTTGTCAGTCTTATAAATGACTTAATGTGACAAAAACCTTTATACATGAGACAGGGATTTTGGAAGAAACTTTAAATGAAGAATTTTAGACACCAAAATAAAAGAGCCTCGTTCAAGCACACTAGAAGCATTACAATGAGCTCAGTATAGACTTGCTCCTTTAATGCAAGGCTTCTATTATACTTGTGTTGAACTAAAGCATCCTTACTATGCCACAGAAGTAGTCTCTAGCAGTTCATTACCCTGGCTTAGAGGTTCCATGCAACGTATGATTTACATCTTTCCCAGTTTTAAAGGTTTTGGCAAGACCTCATTAAAGCTCTTAATTAAATGTGAATAGAAGGAGAAATCAAAGAATCACAGAATGATTTGGTTTGGAAGGGACCTTAAAGATTGTCCAGCTTCAACCCCCCCTGCCATAGGCAGGGACATCTCTCCCTAGACTCGGCTGCTCAAGGCTCCATCCAACCCAGCCTTGAACACCTCCAGGGATGGGGCATCCACAGCTTCCCTGGGCAACCTGGTCCACCCTCATTGTAAAGAAATTCTTCCTAATATCCAGTCTAAATCTTTCCTCTTCCAATTTATAGCCCTAGTCCCATCATTACACGCCCCTGTAAAAAGTCCTTCCCCAACTTTCTTGTAGTCCCCATTCAGATACTAGAAGGCTGGAATAAGGTCTCCTTAGGGCCTCCTCTTCTTCAGGCTGAACAACCCCAACATTTTCAGCCTGTCCTCAGAGCAGAAGTGCTCCAGCCCTCTGAACATCTTTGTGTCCCTCCTCTGGACCTGTTCCAACAGTTACATGTCCTTCTAATGTTAAGGATTCCAGAGCTGGACACAATACTCCAGATGAGGTCTCACAAGAGCGGAGTAGGGGTGCAGAATCACCCCCCTCAACCTGCTGGTCACACTTCTTTTGATGCAGCCCAGGATATGGTTGGCCTTCTAAGCTGTGAGTGCACATTGCCAGCTCATGTAGTGCTTCTGATCAATCAGTATCCCCAAGTCCTTCCCTGCAGGGCTGCTCTCAATCACATCATCCCCCATCCTGTAGTGAAACCACAGATTGCCCTGACCCAGCTGTAGGACCTTGCACTTGGCCTTGTTGAACCTCATGAGATTCACACAAGTCCACTTCTCCACCTTTTTCAGGTTCCTCTGGATGACATCTGTCCCTCTGGTGTGACACCCACTCAGCTTGGTATCATCTGCAAACTTTGTGAGGGTGCACTCGACCTTGCTGTCTAGATCATTGATGAAGATATTAAACAGCACTGGTCCCACTATGGACCCCTGAGGGATACCATTTGTCACAGATCTCCATCTGGACATGGAACTGTTGATCACTACTCCCTGATTGTCACCATCCAACCAGTTTCTTATCCACCAAACAGTCCACCTATCAAATCCATATCTCTCCAATTTAGACAGAAGGATGTTGTGGGGGACTGTGTCAAAGGCTTTACAGAAGTCCAGATAGATGACATCCATCACTTTTCCCATGTCCACTGCTGTGGTTACACCACCATCGAAAGCCACTAGGTTGGTCAGGCAGGACTTACCCTTGGTGAAGCCATGCTGGCTGCCTCTAATCACCTCCCTGTCCTCCACGTGTTTTAGCACAGCTTCTAGGAGGATCTTTGCCATGACCTTCCCAGGCACAGAGGTGAAGCTGACAGGTTGGTAGTTTCCAGGGTCATCTTTTCTATCCTTTTTGAAAACAGCACAACGTTGTCCTTCCAGTCACCAGGGACTTCTGATTGCTCTGACTTCAAATATTTGATTTTCAGAAGTGCTCTACTGGGCTTAAAGAGAGCCAGCCAAGAAGATACGCTGAACAACACCTGGACTTGATATTATTTTTGTCACACATAAGAAAACATATCATATGGTTGAAAGATGATAAAACTAACAATGGAGGACTGGCTTCATGAGCCTGTAAGCATGCGGTCTTTGAGGAAAGGGGAGAAATCTATGCAAGGAAAAAGGCAATTCATCTTTCCACCTGGCAACTTCTTTCCTATATTCATAGAACAAACACAGAATTCACTTAGAAATTCAAGACAAGTCACTTCAGCAGACAATAAAACTCATATCATTTACTTGTGCAACACAGAGCACTCTGAAAATCAGCCAAAATCAGCTTCTCTAGACTCAATTTCTTCAACAGTTTCTTTTACTTCTACTAAAGCCTTAAAAAGACTCGTGTAACTGTCAGAGACTTTACTTCTTTCATTCAAACTATTCAAAACTAACTCCAAAGCACTGATGAACAAAGACTTTTAAGCTGTGGTTAATGGGAGGGAAAGCCGCAGAGGTCTGTACCTTTCTGATGCCTCATCTTCTCTTGCCTCTCCAACAACCTGCAGCAGTGGAACTTTTGTATTCTACCCTCTCTCAATGCCACTATTTGTAATTCTAAAATAACAAATAGTGCTTCATTCAAGTCTCTGATTAAATGCCAGGTATCACACAATCTTCCCAGAGGTCTGTTCACCCTTCAGTTACCAGCAGGTATTCTTGAGCTTCTACAGCACAACAAGCTATTTGTTTTACATTTGCCTGTCATGGGAAACTTGCAAGCATCACAGAATATGTCAGGTTGGAAGGGACCCATAAGGACCATTGAGTCCAACTCCCTGCTCCTCGCAGGACTACCTAAAACTAAACCATACAACTAAAAGCATCCCACCAGAAGGCAGAAGAAAAAGATTGATGTAAGAGTGCCCAGTGAGAAAGGCTTACTTTTATTACATAGGGGAATAAAAGCACCATAAATCAAAACAGACCAGAGAGTGAAAGATTAAATGGAGTGCAATCACAGGCCTCACCCTATTCCACTTAGACTTAGTTAAAATTTGCAACATTTTTGAGACAGAAGGTGGAAGAGAACCTTATTTTTAGCTACAGGTGAACATCTGAAAGTACCGACAAAAATGTCTATAAATATTGATTAACATAAGCCAGTGAATACCTGCAAGACAGCAACAGATTGTTACTGACCAATGACCCAAGAAGAAGGGAAGGTGAGGGGGTAAGTAACCCCAAATAGTCAACCCTGGCATTTTATGCATCACACTTGAATTTCGCTCCTTTAACAATTTTGCAAATCTAGCTGCACAGAGAGTGTTATTTTTCTTCAGATCACTTTAAAAATGATGGATAGTAACACAGTCTTTAATATAGTTCTCAATTCTCTTGCACATAAATCTTATCCGACATTAAAAAAAAAGAATTAAAAAAAGGCTTTCTGCCTTTAGATACTGCCTGAAAAAGTAATTTGGCAAGGGGAAAGAGGGAGTAACTTCCAACATACCTCTACAGTTTAATAATATTTTTAAATACAAACAAGGACTTCTTTACTGCAGTTTACAGCCTTTTATGTTTCTTTCAGCCACACCTTCAAATAAAGAACACTGAATTATAGTGCTAACAGGAAAAAAATGTTGGTGAAACATGAAGCACACTTGATGGGCGTGACTGATAGCAAATTTCATTCCAGTTTCTCCTCCAGTGCACTCACACAACTGCAATGACTGAATTAATACAGAAAAACCTACTTTGCTTATCAACTACCACTGTTTACTTTAAGGTAAAAGAAGTAACAACCTCCTCTAGCACCAGCTTTCTTACCATTAAAAAAAAAAAAATGTACTTTTACCTTGAAGTTGAAAAAACATGTAGAGGAGACTTTTGAAATTACAGGTCCTGGGGATACTAAACAAAATACACTTAATATGGGTCACATCTCCCTACAGAAAAACAACAGCATAAATCAAAACCTTGCCAGTCACTGGTCATAAAACAAGAGAAGAAACTCCTCTCCTTCTGAGTATCTCCTGCTCTGAGAACCATGCAGGAATCCCACCAGAGATGCACACCAGGCAAAACCTGAAGTGGCTCTGCAAAACAAAAGACTCACTTCCATTCACATACCTTTAAGACACTCAGCAATCCGAACTTTTTAACAGAGCTGATTAATAGAACCAGAAAGCTATTGTAGCAGCAGACATATAAAATCAATACTTTTTCCCTCCTTTTCAACCAGTCTTCTCTGTGTGAAATTAACATAGTGCTGCACATGAGCAAACACCACCCAGCCAGACCTAGAGTATTTGCCAAAGTCTGACAAACCAAATACGGTCAACATTGACCATAGGTTCCTTTATGAGGCCAGATTTTGCAAAGCAACTTGTTAAGATACATCATAGGCAGCAACGGAGGGTGTCAGTATGAACTACCAGTATCAGAAGAAGTTACTTGGCAGAAACTCCTTCACTATGAAGGTTCAGTAAGGTACTTCAGTCCTCCCATATTTCATATAAGTGTCAAGTTTTTGCTGACAGTAGATAACTAGGTTGGAAAAGACCCGCTGGATCATTGAGTCCAACCATTCCTATCAATCACTAAACCATGTCCCTGAGCACCTCACCCACCCATCCTTTAAACACCTCCAGGGAAGGTGACTCAACTACCTCTATGGGCAGTTTGTTCCAGTGCCCAATGCCTCAACATCCTTCTTGTAGCAAGGGGTCCAGAACTGAACACAGTATTTGAGGTGCAGTCTCACCAGTGCTGAGTACAGAGGGAAAATAACCTCCCTGGACCTGCTGGTCACACCATTTCTGATACAAGCCAAGATGCCATTGGCCTTCTTGGCCACCTGGGCACACTGCTGGCTCATGTTCAGTCAGTTGTCAACCAACACCCCCAGGTCCAGATGAATGCAATAAAGAAATGTTAGAAAAGACATGTAGTAAAGAAATGCAGAAAGATATTACTTTGTATTTATACAAAGACTACTATGCCATTGTATATATTTATACAAAGACTACTATACAAGATGTCACGGCTTAGCCCCAGCCTGGCCAACTTCAGCAGCTAAAATCAATGCTTCTAATTTCCTTCCCCTGCCATACCACAGAAAGGGGTAAATGAAATTAGAGGAAAAAGGCTTGCACATTGGAAACTAAACTAAAACAGCTTTAATAAAATAACAACAACAATAATAAATATATACAATATATGAAATAGTGCCTCCGCCCCTCAATGACTACATGTCACCACAAACGCTGGAAAGCAGGTCAGGGAAGGGGTCAGAAGAAGGAGAGAGCTGGACACAGGAAGTGGATTCAAAAATGCACAGATCCAGGATTAAGAGTGAACAGATAGACAAGGTCCTCACTGGACATCAGCCATCATGGAAGAGATTGAGACCCTCATGACCTATCAGTTTTATACTGGGCATCATGTATGTCAGAAGGAATATTCCTGTTGGTCAGTTTGGGGTCACCTGCCTTGTCTGCCCCTTCCTGCAATTTCAATTCTTTTCACCTCTTTGACTCATGGCACTCCACCAGCTCAAAGACAGCCTTGGTTTCTACAGGAGTAAGTATAAGCAATGACCTTTCTGCATACCAGTGCCCCATGTTATTACTGCTAGAGGAAACACTGCCTTCCCACCTCAAACATTCTGTAGCCTTGCGATGCTTAGCTCCATTTATTTGATTCCTCATACATTTAAAATACAAATATAAGCCCTCACCAGCAAACATACGCATTGCAGCTTTATTCTTGACACACAGCCCCACCACAAACCTATTATCTCCAACTGAGTGGTCTCACTGAGATCAAATTAAGCAAAGCATACTGTGGCCCAGCAGTCATTTTCCTAACAATTCATTTTACCTCACCTTTCTTTATTCAAAAGATCTCATTTGTACTGAAAGAACTTCTATTTCATATAGAAGGTGATGGGATTCACTGATCTGTTATCTTAATAGCAAAGCTTCTCCCAAGCTGAAGTTATACTGAAAACTTAAGCCATGTAGATGAAAATAATAGGCAATATAAATCAAGCTAGAAGTCCCATCTGTGTTTTTTTTGTTAAGGTTTTCAGCACAGCAACACTTTTCAACAAATATCCAGTATTTGTTTGCCAATGTAATAAAAACGTTCTGTATCACAGCATATGCTGTATACATTTATATAATGTATGCCACTGCAGGATAGTAGAATTCCTATTTACATAAGATGCACAACAAAGGCTCTATAGACAGAGCAACATGTTTCACATGGCTTTCAAAATGGAGAGCATCTATTGATTACCATCTCTGATGAATTTTAACATCAAAATCAACTCTTCATTATTCCTACCCTCCTGAAACATTTCATCTCTCCATTAATTATCAAAAAATTACCCTATAGCTGACACAGCAAGGCATTATAAAACTGGCTTCAACTGCAGCATTTAGTTTTGAACGTTTGGTAAGAGAGGCCAGGAAAGCACTGACAGCTCACAAGCTGTGATAACGACACTAATGGTAAAAAACCTACTGCAGGAAAAGAGATTTCAGTAACACTGTTTCTCATCTTCTGCCTTTGTTGGCTGGCAGGAGATACACATGGAACAATCTTTGGATTATGTCAGAGATGTACAGCACAGTACAGACAGCTTTGAGAGGGAAAACGCTGCAGAGTGCTGTATGTTAAGATATGTTTAAGTAACACCAATTTTACAAAAATCACATTCTGACTTAACTGCTTGCTGACAGAGAGTGTCTGGTTACATGATATGTCCATAAAAACACGAAAATTCTGTGCTGGAAGAGAAGGTACAGTGTAGAAAACAAGGTATTTTAAGACTACAAAACATGATCAAGAATAAAGGTGAAAAATGGAGATAGGAAGAAGAAAGTAGCAATTCTAACCCACCTATTACATTTAAGGTTCTAGATTGCAATTTCACCAATAATTTCTCAGTTCAAGCATAGAAACATAAAAGATAGCAAATTGTTCAGCATATCATGTTTTCATCTCATTTCTGAGCATGAGAACAGCTTGCACTTCTGTGTCACACAAAATTCATTATAGGATCAGGATCTCTGTTCTTATAAGGTGACTGAGGTCACAAACTTCTCCCAGTGGGCAAATAGGTTTCTGGGGGGAAAAAAGGGATAGAAAAAGCACAAAAAGGCAGAGAGAACTTGCCTCTCTCTTAAATAAGAAAATGCTAAGAAATGTACATACAGTAGTAATGGAAAAATATTCATAACTTTATTTTATTATTCTCTGAAGCATTTCTCAAGGGAAAACCACATTCTTCTTCCAAAAGGCTGCCCTAACTATTCCAGATTACCCACCTAGTGTGCTACAGATACAATTCTCGGGAAAATGAAACCTTAAGAAGTGCACTAACAACCTACTCCTGTACAGCCTAAAGTCTACATTTTCCTTGGGGAAGACCTATAAATGACCTCATTTGAGAACAAGATTTTATTTCTTTCACTGTTACCTAGCATGAATACATAACTTTCTCAGAAAAAAAGACTCCTGCCTAGACTATTAAATGTTTTTTCAGGCATTTATCATGATAAGATTTGCCAAAAAAGTAATATAACCACAACTTCTGAATTTAGACTAAATTTTGCTAGTATTTTATAAACAAGTGTCAGACTCAAATTTGTTTTGAAAGATGGAAGAGGAACTAGAACAACACCCATGGGATGGCAAATCTCCCTTCCCAATTATCTCTGTAATAACCCATATACTGAGTTGGGTTTTTTTCCCTTTTAATTGTAATTTTTTTAGTTCCGATATTAGCAGTCAAAATGCAGAAATCTGTATCTGGTCATAAACTGTTACTAGAACTCTGTTGAAGTAACAGAATTTCAAATAAATTATGCTAAATAATGAGGAAGTTAAATGATTCTCCACTGAGCCACTGATGACTTGGCAGCTATTTGTTTAAGTGCCCGAAGGAGTAATTATATTGCCTCTGAAAGTTTAGTTTAAAACAACAAAAAAACCCCAAGAACCTAAAATTGTAAGGAAATAGCAAGAACTACACGCAGATTCCCAGGGAAAGGATAATGAGTAAAACTTCGATCCATTAAGAGAATGCAATAACCATGTTTTAAACATGGTTAAAAGGCTTTCAGGACCAGCAATTACAGTAAAAATTTTTGTTCTTCTGGGTTCTCCTCCTCTGTCTGCTCGCTCATTGTGTTTTGGGTGCCATTTTTCTCTAAAAATGGACATAATTTTAAGATACAACAGCCAGCATTCCACAACAGGGACAAACTATGTGGATCTCCAGGAACAAAAAAAAACCCACCAAAACCTGAGCAGGTAAAAAGTTTTTCAGGGGAACCATAAAAGGCAATTACCATTGTGCTCACCACTTATAACTCATAGAGTCCAAGTGACTGGAGAGAGTACCTAATGGAAAACAGCACTCACAACAATAAATTAACAACTATGGAATACAGGCAATGCATTCCCAGATTGCTATTAAGTATGAGAAGTACTGTCATGAACCCACTTTAGGACTCACTACAAGAAGGATAAACAACAAGAACAATCTCAAGTCTCTGTTCATTGACCAATTTCAGTCTCAGGTGTACATAAAAGGAATAACCATATATTCTAATTAATGATAGTTCAGATACTTCAGAGTGCAGCATGTTTAGACAAAAGCACATGAAGCCACAGTTTAAAGGCTGAGCTTTTCAACAAACAGAAGTGCTTATTTTTTACCAGATTAATTAGTTAATATTTTCACACTTTTGCAAAATACTTCGTAGCAGATAAATAATGCCAACTGAAAAATAAATCCTACCTGTTTCCTTTTTTCAGGTGGAAGGGATGGATCCCCATCCTACAAATAAATATAGACATATTTTATCAGCAACTTGTTTCTGAAGCCAGCAACTGTATTAACTTTGTGGATCAAATTTTAAATCACGTATTTTAAATAAAATGTTATCAAAATTGTTTCTAAAATACTGCATCTTGATTAATACCAGTAATTTTAATTTCAACTCAAAAAATCATCTAAAGCTGAAGATTTGTTTGCATTTCTAGAATAGCAGGCCATTACAAATTTACATTGCATTATTTTTCATAACGGTACATTAAGTCGCTGTGGAATAATAATACTGCAGTCAGTTTTTAAATGGAATTATGACTGAAACTAATTTCCTCAGAGCACGCACTGGCTTTCTGTGTCTTATATAACAGGCACTACCTCATCAATGCGGAACAAATGAGGAATAATATGATCAAGGCTGTACAATTGCAGGTCTGCTGTAAACAAGGACCTAAACATTTTGACAGCAGTCACTATGGACTTCTTTCCTTTGCTATTTTGAGGTTCATCCTTGCCCCCTAATTATAGAGAATTAATAAAGAACAACCTACAATCAGCTCCCGATACTTCTTTTTCAGAGACTGGTGTCGTTCCCGCAGCTGGTTAGCCATAAGCTTATATTGGTCTCTTTCTTGTTGACAGGTATCCAGCTCTTTGGAAAGGATTAGCAATGCCTCCTTTTTACTTTCGAGCTTCCTTTTGCACACTAGATACTGCAGAAGAGAGAAAAAAAAAATTGTAACAAGCCATTTCTATTCCAGTCAGTACTGAATTCAAAAGGCTCATGTTTTCGTCTGAAAAGATGGAGGAAGGCTCTGCATGAGATGAAAGTCTGCCAGAAGTCGTCTCAGCATATTAACAATAATCATGAGCAAAGACATGTTGTATCAGAAGCCTGAAATCACTTTGTAAATCCACACGCTTATCTGACCAATGTGAGTTACAAAAAAATCAACATTTCAAGTTTCTCCTCTTTTTCCTTATTGCAACTGTATCAGGAACTTCACAATTTGACCTATAGCCCTGAGGAGGCTGCTAGAAGGAAGAAGCCTTTGCAAACTCCCTTTTCTACTTGTGTCCTTAATACTCAGCTCTCAGCAACCAGCATTTCCCACCTCATTCCCCCTTCCCTCCTCCTCCTCCCCACTACCAGCAACATTCTGTGGGCTCAGCCTTCCACCTGGACATTGAAACTAGACCATGTTACAGCAGAAGGGGTAGCGTTAGTGCAAACTAAAATTTACCTTAAGTCTGAAATAATTACAATGCACAGGGAAAAACAAACAATTCAGTTGTGATATTATATGCATGTGTTTGTTGAGTCAAAAGAATGGGAAATAATGCAAGAACACTGCAAACACCTGAATGAGGAGGGCAGGCAGAGGTAAGCCTTCTCCTTCAGCCACCTCTTAGGCATAGGGTGCATGCACAAAGCAAAGCAGAACTTGCAAATCTTGGCTCTTCTGCGTTAGTCTGATCTGCTTCATTGAATTTCCTCATTGAGAGGAAGTGAGAGTAACGTGTATGTCATCCTTTCCTGCAGTGGGTGAATGTTACCTATCAGAAATTTCAGGCAACTTTTTTCACTTAATGTGATGTTCAATCAGCAGATTCTTCTTACCCATCACTTGACACTGCTCATGTTAAAGCATATATTTCTATTTCTGGTGTTACTCACAGACATGGCACTAAATACTTTCTGAATGTGCTCTGCAAGAGACCAAATATCACAGCAGTCATGAAAACAATTTATAGTTTCATTATATACTCTGACAAGAATACTTTGTCATTATGGGCTCTTGCACAAAGTAAGAGCATCAGCACTTCCATACTGTTAGAGTCAGTGCTGTTCTTTGGGACAAAAATCATTACTTGTATGTACTACTTGCATGGAATTGACTTTCTTAACCTCAATTTCAAGTCAATGAGAAGAGAAAAAGTGAGTTTGGTATATTAATACAACATTTTCAAAAAATGGTAAACATTTACTTGCAAGAAAGTGGGAAGAAAAGCATTTCCAAGAAGGATCTGAACTTTCTGAAAGGACATTTCCACCTTGGATTCATTTTATTTCTGGAAATACTGAAGTTGAAATCCTGCCATAAATTTTCTGGATTATGATGCATTGGCATCAACAAAGGCAACTGTACCTATGTACTTATGTCCTTACTGATACCTTACACAAATGTCAAGTGCCCTGATAAAGCACTGAAAGGCATCAGAAGCTAAACTTTAATACTGTCAGCAAGTGATTACAGTGACATGGTAAACTGCTTCAAACTTGATAAAATAATTCCTTCCCTTACAGTGAAATATTTGCCTCTGACAATCTCTCTTCTTTTTTTTCCCAGTTTCATCTTATGTCTTAGTCAATTCTAAAATATGCCTCCACTAAACTGTTCTTAAATATTAACAATCTGATAGAGTAATTACAAATAAAAATTAGTAAAAGCAAACCTCACAATCTGTTTAAATATCACAACAGCCCAAAACCCTGAACAATGCAATCTGTCCTGTTCCTTTAACCGTGAGGAGGGATGAAGCTGGCTGATCCAGCCAGCACTTACGCCTACCCAAAGTACACAGTGAAGGAGAACAAAGCTAAAAATCTCGTTTTAGGACACTCACACCACCAGCAGGTCCCTCCAAGCCTTGCCACAGCTGCTGGTATATGAAACAGCGTATGAGAGAGTCACAAGCTAACCATGTGGATAAGACTATAAAATACAATAGTTATCATGCAGGAAATGCAGACCTAGTGCTAAACAAATCTTGTTTCTGCAGTGAGTCACAGCTCTCTACAAAGGACACACTCAAAGCATAAAAGAAGGCTCCACTTTCACAGCAGCCCTGGCAGGGGTAAGAGAATTCTCCATTATCTATTGAGTTCAGGATAATGAACCACAAACAGATTGTGGAGACAGTTGTGAAAACAAATAATGATGTCCTCCTTGTTTAAAGTATATTTCGGTTTGATGAATTATATACTGATGATGTGCCGTGCAGAAGGAAGGGGGTTGACATCAATGTACTGTTTGGATTTTACTCTAAAAATGACCACCTAGAAGACCTTAAGCCACTTTTGCCTTTTGCATATATTGACTTTCCCAAGTAAATGGGATAATAATAGTAATAATATACAGTAATTCGTTTCCCTGAGTTTATGGTACAAGAAATAATAAAGCCACAGCATTTCTGGGGAATCTGATTATTCAACAGAGCTATGAGTTTTTTGAAGAAAAAACAAATTATACAAAGACAGATGTCAAAGAGCTTATTAAATGTATATGCTTCTGAATGCTGAAGAAAAAAAAAGAGTAATAATAATGAACATAAACCAAACAACCAACCAGAAACAGATTCGACTTAGAAACAACTGAGCGCCAACAACAACTTCCTGTACATGGACACATCAGTACCATAAAATCTGTATGCTGTCAGAAGGAACAAAACAGTCTTTTTGGAGCAATGCAAGCAATAAGAAAAATTTTCTCGTATAGTCTGAGAAAAAGCATTCAAGAGATGTTCCTGGCATTCACATGGAGATTTCTTCCTCTGCAATTGGAGGCAAGCCTACATCTCACATCCTGTCTATCAGTGAGACAAGTGAATTCTGTTATGCACTACAGCTACTACAGAATATTCTTATTGTCTTTTGTTTCTTTTAATTGATGTTCCAAAATAATCTTTGAGTTTTAAAAACAAAGTTAAGCAAGAATCAGCTGCTATAGTTTCAATCTAAAAGCTACAATATACAACTTTTCATATCTATCTAGTGACTTATCTACCAATTCGCTCTTATCTGCACTAAAGCAAATTATAATTGCTACAAAGAAGATCATAATAATTAAAGGAATATATATGACATCCTACATTACTGCCTGAACTGCTTTACAGCCAGATAACTACTTTACTGAAATTGTATAAAAAGAGACTGACATTACAGGAGAGCGTAACTGCTCCAAGGTGACCCTCTACATCGAACACTTACTATTTGTCTATCGCTATTTTTAGTGACAAATCTGGATAGATCTCATTAACGACACCGTAGACATGGTCTAATAATCTGATGAAGCTGGGACGCTGTCAAGGTTTTAGACTTTCTTTTTTTAAACAAACAAACACACCAAATGTCTATCACAAAATAAATCCTTCTAAATCTGTAAAAATCATTCACTTATACTTGGGTACTTAATGGCAATTAGTGTCAAGAAGGAAAATATCTAATTTTCTGAGGGCAAAAGTAGAGACAGTAGCTCATAACTGTGTTTTGGAATCACTGTGGATCACATTTTGTGTTCCCTTGACACTCCAGGACCTCACGTCCTCCCCAGTGTCGACAGGCCACTACATTGTACATGGGCCTGGAAATCTACTGTTGACCATGCTGTCAGAGAAACCATGAGTTCTGCTTACCATCTTTTGGACAAGACATCCAGCTGCTCTTAAACTGCCTGAAGTTTTACCAAATTTCTCCTCATTGTATGCTTGGAGCAATTTTATTGTGGAAGAGACAAACTAAATACTCCCTGAAGCATCACTGCTCGGGGTGTTTGTTGACTGTGCTTCAGTAATGCTGCTCCCCTTGACTTCAGATTAAACTGTTCAACCTATCTGAAAGAGTCATGCACTCAAACCCAGAGAAATACACAATAACTGGCCATTTGCCTGCCCTTCTCATCTCTGATAAAGCCTGAAACAATGCATTGTCCTTGGGTTTATCCCACAATATCAACTCTGCTTTTCCTGTTGCTCAGCACTCTGAAACACACTGCTGAAACACAAAGCAGGCTGATATCATTCACTGATGGTATATATGATATAAACAGCTCCCTGTAACACCACATCTTGTCTTGATGTTATATCACATCATCTTCACTGGTCATTTAGGAATTACCATCATTTGACTGGACTAGTCAAAATAATACTACTTCATGATGTGGCCCTGCCGTTAAAAGTTTTGTTTGCTTTCTATTGGATCACACTATTAATTTCTCCATATTTGCTCCTCAGCATCCCTGTGGGTACCTTAGTCCAACGGAGAACATGGAAACATGAGAAGCAAACACTTGTTTTGTTGCCTGAAAGCCCAGCACACAGACCTCCACCTCACCTTTCCCACAGCACTTTGGAGAACAGTAAGTCACAGTGCCAGCTTTTAGTGTTTCCATTTCCTCACTTTCTTTTCCAAATAACAAAGTCATTAAGATGCCAATCCAGTCACCCAGGGACCTCAGACCATCAGCTCCCCTTTGCTCTTTTCCACAGCCACTTGCAGTTGCCTGCATTTAGAAAAGCTCTGAAATTAGTGGCTCCAAAGCCTGTCAGGTCCCCTAGTATGGGTTTGCTGAATTACATTCCGTGCTCTGTTTGAAAAGTCAACGTGGCAGAGGTATTAGAAATGTGAAAATCTCACTAATTTGCTGTCCCCTTCTCTCTTATCCACATAAAAAAATGTGCAACCAATGGGAAAGGTATGCTCTGCCAATTACAAACAGTGAAAGTTTCTCACTCGTATTCAGAATTTATGTCTGGGACATTCAGCTATTTCAATACTGCTCAGCAGCTGCGTGTTTGAGAAACAATTCTCTAAAACTCTTTCTCCAAGCTTTAAGTTGGCAATTACTAAACAGGGGAGCTCAAACCACAAGCACATAACTTCCCTCTGTGATGCTGAAGACCATACACAGTTGATAATCAAGAAATAGCCTCTGGAGAATGACAAATTAAATGGAGACTCATATTCTTCAAACTTATTTTAGAAGGCATAGTCACATATGAGTAGCTGTAAATAGCATACAGTAAATGCTCTAATGTGTGGGAGGTGACAAGGAAAACAGAAGAATTTTGACATTGGATTTAATTCTAGAAGCTGGCAAATCTAAGGGAGATGCTAGTAGACAAGACAGAAGACAACCACTCTAGTCTTATGAGTTTCCTAGGAAACCTTTCTTGCTTCCAGTGGAAAACACCACCATAAGTACACATTCTCCAAGTAGTATTAGATTAGGACTAGAGCCAGCTCTCAATAAAGTGAATGGAAGCACACTCACTGACTCCAGTAGAAAGGAGACCAAACTCACAGAAATCAGGTCTCTAAAGCAAGGACAGAGGTGGCCTTGCAGATGATGTAAAAGTGCTTTTTTCCTACCACACATGAACTCCCAGTACTGTTCAGGTCATCACACAGCTCCAAGAGCACGCTACTACCTGCTCCCTTCTCCATCACTGATTCTGTCATCAAGTCAGATTCCAAGTCAGATTACATGAGATTCAGGCAAAAACTGAAATTGCACTCTTCTCCACAGCAGAACTTACAGATCTGGAAATTGATACAACCATTTGAAAAGAAGCCTGAACAAAGTTCATATATCTTGTTTTCCATTCATATTTATGGGATTTAGTTGTTTTATCCCCCTTATAAAGACTGAGCCACTAAGGAGTTGATTCACATGAGTTTGTGTAGATCAACAGCTTAGCATATCCATAAATGTGGCTGTCAGGCTGAGAAGTAAGCACAGACATGTAAAAATACTTCAAAGCAAAGAAATAAAACTCTGCAACCAAGATTTTGGTGATTGAAATTATTTTCAAGAATTCTGTTCTCTTCAGCGAGGAGCACAGCATAAACATCTTTGTGTGACTGCCTTCTAGCAGCGCACTGCAAAGCAGCTAAAAACTGTCACGCTTTTTTCTTTTCATCCTCTTCCATGTGGCAGAGGTATTTTGTTTGCATGAAGGATTTTTCTTTTTTTTTTCAAAGGAGACATTCAAAGGCATGTTCTAAGGAATGGGCCCTGCTCTTGGGATAGTGTTTTGAGATTTAAGGGACGGGTGGATGAGGCGCTGAGGGGCACAGCTTAGTGTTTGCTAGGAATCACTGGACTCAATGATCCCGTGGGTCTTTTCCAACCTGGTGATTCTATGATTCCATGATTTACAAAGATCACTTAGGCTTCCATCTCAGTTCATCCAGAAAGAAAGATCTTGCTATGGTTCAGTTTCACTTTTGTCAAACAAGCAGTTACTGACCATGTCTTCATCCCACAGCTTTACATGGGCTTTTAAATATCCTAAACACAGATTATTCAGTGAGCTATAAGTTAGACAAAAACCCAGACTGCAAACAAAAATTATGTGGTAACCCAACAGAGCACTTGATCTTTTATATGTATTCATCCACCATAAATACATGAACTCAGCTAAAGAATGAGCAAAACTTAAGCAGATCCCCACTCCTGAAGGTTATATTTTTTGCATTCGGTTTGTGAGATAATCAATGGGAATAATGACTCTTTTCGTTCCTACAGTATTTGCTAAGTTGGCTTTGTCCCAGTATGTTTTCCTACGTCATTCTATTCAGAGTTAGTGTAAAGAATGTTCAAGGTACACGTGGAACAAAGATTGTTCAAAGCACCAGCTGCGCACTAGGCCAGATATTTATATGGCTGTAGAATAAATGGAAAATTACACAAACATGGAAGCAAAAGAACAACCAGTGAGTTAGTGAGGAGCATAATAAAAGCGAAGAAAGATATGTGAAAGGGTACAGAGCAAAAGGCACTGAAAAAGACCAAAAGTCAAAAGGAAAAAAAGAGTAAATACAGAAAAATAATGGAACACACAAAAACAACCCCATGCATTCTTTTTAGCAAGAGAAAATGAAACAGCCGAATTACAAAAACATACAGCTGTGTGTAGAAGTGTTTGTGTATGTATATTAAACGACAAAAAATGCATCCTACCACTATTCTAAACACCTGCAATATCAGACATTAAATTACGGTTGCTTTGATGAGTATCTCAATTGCTTCTACATTTCAAATTTGAAGGACTGAATTGCAGAAATGAAAAAGAACATGATCACAGATCTGAACCCACCAGCCTCTGGTCTTTTACATCAAGAGATTGGACATTATACTGTATTTTAACTGTTTAGCATCAGCAATGTCAGTGTTCATTTGGAGCTACCATGTCTTTACCTGCATGTGTTCTACATTTTGAAAACACTTCAAAATGTTAACAAAATGAGTAGGGAACAAAACTTAAATTACCCAGCATTGAAGCTAGGAGGCCTGGAGAAACTCTGTACCATTGAGGGATACAGTAAACTGGACAAACTTATTACAAGTTACTTGAGAAGTTCAAGCCACTTTCTCACAGACCCATTAGGATGCTGGAATTAACGGTTAAATTGCACAATGTTAGCAAGGAAGAGGAAAGTAAAAGAAGAAAGCCTAAACTGTGACAGCAAGTGCTACAGACTTAACACACAAAAACAGGCTGTAAGCCGGTTGTGGGAACACAGAGCAAGGAAGGAAGGAAAAATGGAATATAAATCACTAGGCCTCTAATTGCTTCTGACAAAAAAGAAATGATACATATGCTTAAGTGTTTGCAAGAATGTAGCCTGGCACTGTCACTGAACTTCAATACAATCAAGAAGCCCCTAAACCAGAAGTAAGTGTTCAATTTCAGGACTGAGTTTTTAGGTTAAATCGTATCAAAAGTAAAAAGCTTCTGAAGTAATTATAAATGACTTTTTAAAGCCAAGAATAGGGACATCTCGTTTGAATGCATCTCATGAATCTCTTACCTTTCCTGCTATGTGACATCACTTCTGCCCCCAAATAAAAGTTGGTTTGGGAAATGAGATGTCAGATACAACACTGCATCATATGGACAGTACTAAAAGTACATTCTTTACTTTATTCTGGATCATTTTGTGTGCTTGCAAACACTGTGTGCATACGTAGGCTCCCAATTCTGGTCATACTGTACTAGCACAGACCTGGGCCCACACAAACTCCCACTGAAGTCATCATAGAATCATAGAATTGTTTGGGTTGGAAGGGGCCTTAAAGATCACCCAGTTCAACGCCCTGCCACGGGCAGGGACACCTCCCACGGGCAGGGACACCTCCCACTAGATCAGGCTGCCCAAGGCCCCATCCAAACTGGCCTTGAATTTCCAGGGATGGAGCAGCCACAACTTCCCTGGGCAACCTGTGCCAGCACCTCACAAATGTCATAGTGTAGATATTCCTCCTTATGTCTAAGTCTAAATCTGCCCCTCTCCTGTTCATACCCACTGCCCCTAGTCCTGTCACTACAAGCCGACAAGTAATCAGAAGTGACAGGTTCAGGACTCTGAACTCATGCATCTTTCTGACAGGTGAGGGCCTTAAGCCATAACACAAAAACAAAGCCTCCTCAAACCAGAGGAATTCACCTGTGCATGCTGTACTCGGGGTCAACAGATGCAGTCAGGCTGACCTGGGCCTGTGCCATCTGCGCTGAAGTTTTATTTGCTAGCTGTAAACATAAACCCACTATTTTTATAGTTCTGCAAAACTAAATGTG
>WAAB01018437.1:0-13824 GCA_013389865.1 Piaya cayana | reverse complement strand
ACCTCCCTGGGCAGCCTGTTCCAGTGCCCAATAACCCTTTCCGTGAATTTTTTTTTCCTAATGTTCAGCCTAAACCTCCCCTGTCAGAGCTTGAGGCCATTCCCTCTTGTCCTGTCCCCTGTCACTTGGGAGAAGAGGCCAGCACCCTCCTCTCCACAACTTCCTTTTAGGTAGTTATAGAGAGCAATGAGGTCTCCCCTCAGCCTCCTCTTCTCCAGGCTAAACAACCCCAGCTCTCTCAGCCGTTCCTCATAAGGCCTGTTCTCCAGCCCCTTCACCAGCTTTGTTGCTCTTCTCTGGACTCGCTCCAGAGCCTCAACATCCTTCTTATGGTGAGGGGCCTAGAACTGAACACAGTCGTAGAAGGCAATCAGGTTAGTTTGGCAAAACCTGCCTTTCCAGCATATGTCAGGGTGGTTGAAGCCCCCAAGTAGGATGAGAGATTGTGAGTGTGAAGCCTCCTGTAGCTGAAAGAAGAAGGTTTCATCAGCCGGCTCTCCTTGATCAAGTGACCTGTAGTACACACCAACCACAAGGTTCCCATTGGTTCCTCTGTCTTTTATCCTGACCCACAAGCTCTCAACCTGTTTGTGGTTACTCTTCAACTACAGCTCTCCACATTCTGTCCCTTTCACAACATAGAGGGTAGCACCTCCACCCCTCTTTCCCAGTCTGTCCCTTCTGAACAGCCTGTGGCCATCAATAGCCACGCTCCAGTCATGGGATTCATAACACTTTCTGTGATGGCAACTAGATCATAGCTTTCTAGTAGCACTATAGCTTTGAGCTCCTGTTGGTTGTTACCCAAGCTTTGTGCATTTGTATAGAGGAATTTTAGCTGGGCTGACGGTCTCATCACCTTTCTAGTGGACCCTTTATTACCTATAAAGTGTTTTGAAGAAGTTTCCTCCCTGACACCTACTACCTCAGGAGCCTCCCACTCACCTCCACAGGACCTCAGCCATGCCACAGTATACCCAGCAGGCCCCTGGACAGCAGATGGAGGAACCATACCAGCACCCCATCCCTCCAACCATTGTCTGTCTTCCCACTGCTTGTCATAGGCTAGCCTGATATTACCCCCTCTTCCTTCACATTTAGTTTAAAGCCCTTTCTACATGCCCTGCAAGATCCTGGGCAAAGACCCTCCTCCCCTTTTGAGAAAGGTGGCTCCTGTCTGATACTTGTAATCCTGGTGCCATGTAGGCTATCCCATTGTTGAGGAACCCAAACTTATTGCGGTGACACCAACCACGAAGCCATGTATTAATAGACTGGACCTGTTTGAACCTTACAGTGTCACCAACTGTAAGTGGAAGGAGGGGAGAAACAATCACTTGTGCCCCGGATTCCTTCACTAGCTGTCCCAAGGCCAATCACCTCACTTCACCTGCTGGCCGCTCTTCTTTTGACACAGCCCAGGATACAATTGGCCTTCTGGGCTGTGAGTGCACATTGCCAGTGCATATCCAACTTTTCATCCACTGTAGATAGTATTTGTACGAAACAGACCTTGAGGCACATCACATGCAGCCTTTGATATTACACCCCGAACAAGGTGAGTGCTTTCAGAACTGAGGTTTTTGAGACACAGTGCCAGTGTAATTGCATGGAGCATTCAAGCAGTTTAATCCACAATTACTCTTTGTTTTAAATAACACAACAAACAGTGCAAGACAACACGATAAAATATGCATGACTCCTTCACCATGATTTCCCCACTGTTAAGATTTGTTTGTGGTTTGGCACCTAGGCACAGTGTCCTTCTGTTCTCTAAAATGCCCGAGAGATCCTCCTTTGACAACTTCACGTCCCTTCAAGCAGATGATGAGTTGGCCTTGACACTGTTTCAGGTGCTTAATTAGTGGCTTATATGGGAAGGAACACAGGCCAAACGTAGACCTAGCAGGAGCTCTCTTTGAGCGCAAGATTACCAAGTTTAATAAATGCCTGTGGTTTAACTCCATGTAAAAAGAAGTCCAGGAGAACAGCTAGCATGGAACTTCAGTTTGATAAATACAGAGCGCATACATTTCACCTGCAAATTATAAATCAAACACAGACATTATCTCCAAGTCATAGCCCATATTCTCCTAAATTAGCTGTCCCTCATCTCTAGGCATTCTGTAACTTTAGTGCTCTAGAGGGTACATTTGTCTTTCCTCTTTGTTCATATTTTTCTGTGGTTTATGTTGTGCTGTGCATGATATATCACAATCTTGCGTGTCCACACAGGCTTCTCAGCAAACCATTGCTGAAAACAGCATCTTGTTTGCACAGGCAAATATCAAATGATGAAAATTAAATTAGTAAGAACTATAACTTACAACCACTGATTAAAAGAATCATTAAGGATGTTAGAAACTCCATCATTTTCATAGTATTGTTAATAAAGCTGTGAAACTGCTAGCGTAGATGATCCAAACAGCATCTTTTTTCCAGTTCTGCTTCTCATTTGCAGAATTTCTTCCATTTTCTTGGTCTTGTAGTACTCCAGACTCAGAATGCTCTTGCAGGAAGAGCTCTGCTTGTAAGAAAGATAACCCTCTAATAACCCACATTTTTGAGGGATGTCACTCATTTTAATCCCAAAGCTGCTTGCAGTCCCCACAACATAAGGTTTTAATTTTTATTGGAGATAATTATTCAAATGAGAAGTAAATATTCATTAAAGAGAAGTTATTAAAACAAAAGGAACTCTCAGTGTTTCCAGCTCTTTTGATTTTATCAGAAGTCTGATGAGAGCTGGTGTTTTGCAGAAAGCCCAAGCTCTTCATGAGAATAACCACTTCTTTTGAAGTAAAATAAAGATTCAAGGGAATAAATAAAAAATAAGCTGAAATGTGCCTCGAGTATACTTGATAGGATCAGAAAGGAAATAAAAGAACCCAAATACATATTTTCAAGCAATCAGTTTTAGTGTCTGATATCAAGCCTTTTGGCATCTTCTTCAGCTTTCCTGAACCTCTTTGTCTTACTTACCAGTGGTTACTGTGACACTCCTATCTAACTGTCCCAGTTAGGACCAGGTTGCTCGCCTCTGTGCGTGTTGACACTCATCAAGATATGGCTCCTGCCTTAACTCAGACAAACAAGTCAAGAAGAAGATGATAGAAAAGAAGTACTCTCACTTCTAGTTTATAAATAGGAAACTGAAGAGAGAAGTAATTGCCTTACCCATGAAAATAAATTTTAAGAAACAACCAGGAAGCAAAATAGCAGTTTTTCTGGGAGTACAGATCTTCTGTTTTAACTGCAAAACTAAAAAGGTGTCTTGGTTCTTCTCCTACTTCCTGCACTAACTGCTTTTGCACCATCAACTTGCCACCATCAGAGGAACACAGTATTGTCATTGAATGCCTGAGGAAAAAAAAATCATCTCTCAGCCTTCCACTTCAGCTACCATCCAGTTGTCTTTGTCTGTAGATCTGTTATCTGCTTTCTTTGTCTATACATTCACCAGATAAACTTAGCTGCTTCTGATGTTTCATCTCCCTTCTCTGCAGTTCTGCTTTGTGATCAATCTTTTCCTCAGTATCTTGAGTTCATCTGTCTTTTCACCAGATTACCTTCCACTTCTCTAAGCATTTTCTATATTTCACTAAGAAGATTCCAGACTTTCAAAAAAACCCCTTTTTTTGCCTGGGTAAATCACACATTCAGAATCAGGTCTGAGCTACTGTGGCTCTTAGATGCCACCACTCAGATAAACAAATGTAGGAGATTTAACCAACTGTTTTCACTTGTAGGAGATGTAATCATTAGTTTTAAACCATAGCTTTCAGAAATCAGTGCCTTTGTCAGACATTAACAAAGAAAAAACTTGTTTTGATCCATAGGTAAGCAAATAAATGGATCACTTCAGATTTCGCTGCTTATTTTTATTAACATTTGTCTACTGCACTAACATGATCATTACATCCATGTCCAACTCTAAAGAAATATATGATTAAAAAACAAGTATGGATCCTTAAGATCTGGACAGGCTGTGTAATTGAAATTTAATGAAAAAAGTAGTGGTTGCCCCCTGAAAGATGATTCAGTATAACTCTTCACAGATGTTCCGGGGACCTGTTTAATTAGGGTTTAAATACCTGTGAAGGAGGATATAACCTGTTACAGATAAAATATCCACTCAGTATTTTTGGTGATTTATACTGATTCTATTCTATTTTATATTCTTGCCAATCTGATGATAGATAAATGCATGCACAAACCCTCATGCACACATTTTGGAGGAAGTATCCTATGTTTGAGGGAAGTACTATTACTTTCAGCGTTTATCTATTTTCCTACTTGTTTTCTTTCCTTTGCTTTTGCCTTTCCTTTTTAAAAGCTGCTTTCTGTCCATTTATATTCCAGCTGCACCTTCTCAATTTTCTCAGGTTCATTGCTGGTTTCACTATCCTGTATCAGTTCTTCTACTTCACATGCATGATCTGTCAGCAGGACAATATGATCTACAGATCAGAAGCAGTTTAGCCGTTATTCATTTATGTTGAATCCTTTTGTGCCCAGTCAAGTCCGTGAAGGACACATCTTAGGCAAACAACAAAGATCTTTAATATGGTGGTGTTTCTTTTTAACTCTTCAACAGTTTTGAACCTTCAATATATTTTATTCCTTTGTGTATTAGATGCTGCAAGTAACATTAAACTTGGAGGCAGTCTTTATTTTCTTTTTTTTAAGCTATTGTACAACTGTTAGCTGGTGCAACTGGATACCAGAGTTCAGAGTAGAGTAGCTGTCTCCTCTAGAGAGAGAGTGGAAAAAAGAGAATTTAGGGGAAGAGGCAGAAGCAGACTGTCATCTGCACAAACCAGCTCTGGGAAGGAGCTAAGCAGTGATGCCTCACCAAAGAAGGGAAGGGAAAAAAAGTGCAAAGCAGCAGCCAAGAGGGAGGAGTGCAGGTGCTGGATGAGATGGCAGGGCAGTAGAGAGACTGCAGGTTTGTAAACAAACTCATTTTGAAAATGAATGAACACATATAAACAGGAGAACTAACCTAACTGAGGTTTTCTGAGCAATTGAAAATCCAAAGTCAAGACTTTTCCATTGTATAGATTTTCTAGAACTAATATGTATAACTTCATACACAAGTGCTTTGAATAATTTTTTTTAAGGCTGATTTCTTCAAAGTTCTGTGATGTTGCAGCATCTAAATCTGAGGCATGCTTCTGTCTAGAGAAATCTTCAGCCTCAGGCAAAGGTTTCATTGGAAAACAGCTAGTTGGATGCTTCCTGGCTTGCTGTCACTGAATTGTTTAAAAACTGTGTAGGATGGTGGGTACAGATGTTTAAGCAGGTCACCAGCCATTAGATATTGCTAGCAAACACCCATTACACAGAACTGTTCAGGCTATGTACAAGTCTCTGGAAGATTGTGAGCACAGTTCAAATCCAACTTGGATGAGAAAGCTCTAAGTTCTTTAAAAGCATCTGTAAAATTAATTGGTTTGATGTAGGTATTGCAAAAGTTTGGCACTGTTTTCTGTGCTGGTGATAGTAGATAGTTGTGCAGGAATTAAGGATACCAACAGAACTCATTGCTCTTCTTCCCCTCACCCTAAAAATATGGATGACTCAGTATAAACGAGAAGAGAGCAGCAAAGAAAAAAAGCACAAAATCTCAGGGGCTGTTTTAAGGCCCTGTCATTAGAATTGAATATAGAGTTAGTGTAAATGAATTCTGTTTTCCCACAGGCATCAAACTCCTCCTGTCAAGACAGCCTCTCAAGAGAGACTGAAAAGTCTCTCACTGCCATCCTTCTGCATTATTATTATTTTGCTTAAAATTTTGTGCTATAGATGTATCTAAAAATGCAATGTAAGATCAGAGAAAATATTTTGTCAAGTAACTCAGACAGGCACAACTGATGGGTAGTAAGGAAACGTGCACTGCATTTCATGTTCCTCCGAGTGCACTATAAAAATATGAGAAGTAGATCATCTTACTAAGAAATCTAGGTGGGAAATTCAGACTGCTTTTTGCTACTATGAAATTGAGGAGTGACCTAATACTGTCATGAGATATGACATATGAGTGCCTTTTCAGACTTTTAAGTTCATTTTTCAGCTGGTGAGGTATATCAAATCCCTGAAAGCTGTCTGACCATTGCAGAGACATTTACTGCTGTGATCACACCAGACTGTTAGGCACAAAGACCATCATTTTACGTATGTGGTGAATACTTGGCAGAATGTAAGCAAAGAACAAGGTGGGAAATATAAAGGACAGCCAGCCTGATGCTGTGTTTTCTAGCTAATTTAGAAAGAGTAAAGAAAGAAAGCCTACTGACAAAGAGCACAAAAATTAAATAGAAAGAGAACTTGTTGAGAATATCACAGAAAAATAATTTTCCCTTCAAAAATGTCTGTCTGAAAAAAAGAAAATGTATCAGCTTTGGTATGCAATTTTTCTGTGTTTGTGAGGAACTTTCTCATCAGATCCCACCTGCATGCCTTCAAATGGGCAAGGACACCGTACAGAGACACTGAGCTGAGGTGTGCCTGTGCCTGTTTTATGTTCAAATTATGCAGACTTGGGGCGTCAACCTCTGTCTTTTCTGAGTGAAGTTTAGTGAGCATTCTCTTATCTCCCTATAAGTTTCTCCCACTAGTTAAAGCAGTTGTATGAAGGACTCGAAGCTTGAGTTTCTACATACCAGATAACACCGTAACTGGAAATACAGAACCTCCTTTTTCACACAAATACTTACTTATTAAAGCGCAAGAAGTTTAACAGGAGAAACAAAAAGATTTGTTTCTGTGCTCCAGATTTGAATCAGATGGAAAGAAATTGAACTCTATTGTTAAAACAGAAGTCATTGGAGTAGATGCTGTTCTAGAGTGACCATTTCTTTTCTTTGCCCCTGCTGCTTCATGCCTGCTTCATTTTCTGTGTTACTTCTAATTGCTCAATGTCATATAACTTGATCTTATACCCAGTACTACCAGGGTGCTTCGGAGATCTTTTTGAGTATCCAGATCACCTTAAACTACCCTGGACAAGATGTAAGGTTATTCAGGAATTTATGTTGTTTATACATTTAACTGATGAGATTATGATCCTCTTAAATAATTATTCCAGTGGAAATAGAGATATAACTTCAATTTATTTATCGCTGCTTTGTTTACTTTTGAATTTTTGCCTTTTTCTTTTTATTCTTGCTTCGTAACTATTTATTTAAAATATAAACTCATTTCACCAAGAAATACTTCTTCATGCTTGTTAGTCACTGAATCAATTCAAAATATAATTTCCTGGTCCTGGTGAGAAGTCATATATGGATGGTATGTTTATTTATTCACTTTGACAAGCAGTGGAGGCACCAAACAGTCAGTACCAAGCAGAACCCCATAAAAATAGATAAGATTGAGAGCTCTGACTTGTATTCAGCAGTGGGCAGAAATCACAGACTGAAGTGGATACTCTCCATGGCCCTTGCCTTGTCCTTCAGAGTCTTGTAGGGACAAATAAAAATTATAAAAAATTATAAAACAGCTTCTGAATCACAATTTTAAGCCAAGCATACTGAAATGAATGAAAATAGATTTCAATTAATTCATATATATCATGTGTATCTATGGTACTTTCTTTAGCCATCTGTTTTACATCTGCTTTCTTTTGCAAGTGAGATTCCTGAAACCTGGCAAACGAGCCCAAGGACTAGTTTTGAGACTGTGTACTAGCAATTTGGTGTGGTTAGCTGTATTCAGAGGTAAGGAGTCAAAGACACTTAGATCTTAGCTAGTATGTCAAACTCGATGTGGTTTTATCAGAATTGAAGGGTTTGTTCTGCCACAGAATTAGAAATTTTATATTAAGATTCTTGTAAAGCAGAAGCATCTTTGCTTTACAGAAATAAGTACATTTAAAGACTGGAATAAATAAAATTAACCAGTGCTTTCACCACTGGAGGCAGGGTCCAGGAGGATCACATTGTTTAAGCAACTTTAGGGCTAGAAGATATGGAGAAACCCATGATGAAACTGTAAATGCTACAAGGAGCCTAATTCCCATCCAGACTTTCCTGGCCTTTCTGCTTTAAAAGAAGCAATAACATTATCGTCCAACAGAGTGTACTGAGTAAAGTGGCCCTTTGTTTTTTTCCATGTTTAAGTAGGATGGCAGCCAATTTGTGTACATAAAGAGTAAGACTTTGGTGGAACATATTGCTAGTTTTTAGGACCCTCTTATGAGCTTGTTGTGCTTAGTCACAGTTGTGCTCAGTCACAGTTGTGCTCAGTTGTGGAATGTTTCTCAGTCTGTTCTTAAAATAAAGAGAAAAAATCCACATAGTAAGAACAAAGAAGTAAAAACCTGTTTAAGGCACTTCCTTGGACATTTTGCTAATGGAGAGTGCACTCTGTGCTCTCCAACCCTCTAGTTCTGCCCTGTTCATGGTTTTCAGTAACAGCACAATGTCATTTTTCTCAGCTTTAGTGGTTGGGCAGATTCTAACACACCAGGAAAATGTATCTGTTTCAATTTGGTATTTAACAAGGTGCACAGATGGTGTTAAAAAGCAGGTAGAAGTGGTTAATCACCTGTGAATTTTAGGCATTTTTCTGCTCTCCATAAAGGACTTTAGAAGTGCATTTACTGCATGGGTTTCTCCATGATGATTTGCATTTTCATGGTTGTTTTCAATCAATCACCCCAGAGAGGTTTGCAAACCTTTTATTCCAAAGTGATGCCCATGTCCACATTCCTAGCGCAACAAAGGTTTTGAGACCTGAATCATGTGGTGTTCAGTATTCGCGTTCAGGCATATCCGTACTTCATCGCACCCTGAATTGTTTCATTTTACTGACACCATCTGTTTCTCATGCCTAAACCAATTTGTATTCCATTTCAAGAGTTGTCCCCTATGCTCAGCTTTCTGACCTTGTAAATTGATCTCCTGTACAGTCTGTAACAAATACTTTCCTGAAATCTGGATGAATTATGTCAACAATTTCATCTTTATCAATTCAGCAATGAATTGAAATTACTGTAATACATTTGTCATACATGATCTTCTTTTAACAGAACCATGCAGCTTTCCCTTTACTAAATCACATCTCTAACTGAATTGTAATCTTCTTCTTTATAAATGTTTCCATTATCTTGCTCACTACTACAGTCAGTCTTACAAATCTGTATTTTGATGAGTCTTCCCAGTGTCTCTTTTCAACAGCTACTGAAGCCACTCAACAGTGAAGTGTATTTCAGGTAAATATCATTGATGTACTCCTTAAAAGAAGAAGAAAAAAATTAAAACCTAGTAAAATATACTCCTGGTGTGCAATAATACTTTTAGAAATTCACTGAAACTAATAGAGGATAAAAGAAGACTTCTTTACTGCTGGCAGTTAGTGGCATTGATGGATCATGGTATGGCCATTCTCAGTATGGGCAAACAATTTCACTGTATAGAATTTTATATAGCTACAGCTAAAATTCAATGAACTGATTCAGAAGGTTCAGGATAAACTATAACAATAAGTTAAGCCCTTAAATCGATTTGGTATTTTAAAAGGATAGGGAGCAGCAAGATGTCATCTTCCTTCACAGATGTAACTTTAACTGGAACTGTAAATCCAAAGCACAGTATTAGAGGATAAGGGTATATAATGTGTGATTTAAGATCCGTCCTGGAAATCAGTGAGGATTTGAGTACACCGACTCTAAAACATAATCAGAGCGTTATAAGAGTCCATCCAGAAAGTTAGGAGGATATTTCTTAGAAGAATAAAGATAAATTTCATATCTTAAAGAAGCTATTTTTGAAGAGTGCCCAGCAAGATGAGAAAAGAAAATGACTGTGAAAGAAGCAGCAGAGCAGTAGAGACATAGATAACCACTCATCCTACTATCCTCTCAAGATATGAGCTGGGGATGATTTCTATCAATGACTTCCAAATATAGCATTATTCAGCTTTCATTATATTGTCAATCTAATTTGAATGTAAGTTATTCAGAGCACACGGAGGTTTTGCCTTTGTGTTTGCCTGTAAAGTGCTGTGCACCCTAAGCCAGTAAAAAGAGAGAATTCTTGGATTATAGGAGATAATGGCCTCATTCAAAGTCCTGCATGCAAATGCTTGTTTTCTAATCACATTTGCGAAACCTGCCCCTGCTACATCACACAGACAAATTCTTCTTCAAAGTAGGAAGAATTGCAGCTTATTTTATACTAACCCTGGGACAGCCTCTCCACTTACGAGGAATGGGAAAAACTCCTGCCAACTTGCATTAGTTTCTAGGGAAAAGACATCTGAACTCCCAAGATTTGGCTTTGGTGATGACCTAAAGTTCACAGAGCTCTCTGTATTGAACAAACTCTATGTCTGAGATGAAATCCTGAATTCACACTTAAGTGAAATAGAATTTTTCCATTGATATGAGAAAGGCCAAGGTTTCAATCCTTTCTTTTGAGGTGGGAGTTATGAAAGTTTTTGCATGCTCTGCCATGCTTACATCAGGATTGAGTGCTGTAGAGATAGCCCACAAGTAATACAGAAAATATTATCCCTAGGGCTGCAAAGTCTAAGATAGTAACTGTGACCTAAAATAGTAGCTCATGATATACCAACAGGTCCACCATCTTTCTCTTAACTCTAAATAAAAGCATAAAAGTTTTACCAAAGGGACAATTAGAACCTGAGAATGTGCATCTACCTGCCCTTTATTAGTCTACCGGGTAATTTTATAGTTTTAGCTTCTTTTTCCCTTTCACCCCCCTCTTTACAATAAATCTACTCTAAATTTCCCTAGTTCTGTTGCATTGGTTCATTTTCCTCCTCTTTGTATTTTATTTTTTACCTCTTTCTGCCCTTTGGCTCTAGACAGGCTCTTTTTTTTTTCTCTGATTTTATTTTGTAAATCTGTCCTTGAGCAACTTTGCATGCTGTCCACCCTAGGGCCTGACTGAAGGACTAGTTCACGACTACAGGTCCACAACAGAGAGGTGTTCCACCTCTGTATCCCCAGATCTGTCACTGGTCCATCCATGGCTCTCATCTCATTCTCAAACAAGGTCAGAGCAAGGACTGCTCTCTGCTGTAACTCTTTGGCAGTTACTTTTGGGCATGAGGTGATTGAGTAGTTTGAGCAGAAATCATTTCAAAACACCCAACATCATGAAGAAAGCACTGCTGCTCGTCCTATCTGAGCCTCCGGCAGCATAAGCCAACAATAAACTCTGTCAGCTGCTCAGCTCCCAGTCCAAGCAGAGGGATCCTGGCATGGAAAAGTTGCACACACTGCAAACTGCATAGGAAAGCAGTAGTGCTATGTGATCCTATGTAAGTAAAAAATGGCAGGATTTTGTGACTTTTCTGTGGTCTGACTCATGATTTTTGGGCTTCAGGTGAGCAGCAGTAGTATAGGCAGTTCTGTAAAATGTTCTGTGCTGAAAGGTCTGTTCCACATACACCATCCTTTTACTGAGTTTTACTGTGACTGAGCATATTAGTAAATGATACTAGAAAAAAAGTGATTCATGGTAAAATGAGGGAAAACCTTCATGAATTTGAGTCGTCCATGGGATAACATTTACCCTATGGGCTTATCTACTAAAGAGGAAAAGAGCTGTCCTATGAGATGGCTATATTGTCTCCAGCAGGGCTGTGGACCTGCTTCTGTGACCTGGAGCATGTGTACCATGCCAGCAAAAGGCAATGTGGGAGTCAAGTCCTCTGTTTCATTGCCTGTTGGGTTCATGCTTGCTGCTACAGCTACCATTTTTCTTTTTTGTTAAGGAAGGATTTAAATCAGCTCCCGAGTTTTACACTAGTATAATGCAAGCATGAAAGCAGTTATAACAAGTAGAGAGAAAAAAAAACAACTGTCATAGAAAATAAATAGAAATGAAGTATTCTGTTACAGTACTGGGGAATTTCAGCCCCCAGGGTTTATTCATGTAAATGAATCTTGTGCTTATTCTGTCAGAGAACACAGATTAATAGCACATGAAAAAATAAGAACCAACAGTCTTAAAACCCCAGATGAAATCAAACCACACAGATCAGATCCCATTATAGATTTCAGGACTGTGGTCTCAAACAGAGACAATTTTACTTCTGTAAATAAAGTTGTTAAAGGTGATTCTCATCTGAGGGTGAGAGTTTTGAACTTACCTCTGGAAATGTCTGAGGTATTTGGAACACGTTTTTTCTTTTGGATTATGCCTGTCACTGCATAGAGCTGAAAGGTCTGCAAATAAGTTTTATTTGGGGAGAATGTGAAGGTTTGATTGATCTCAGAGCTTTTGGGATAGCAGCTTAACAAAGTGTATTTTCAGGAAGATAGAGTTAATTGTTCAATACTACCACCATAAGGGCTACCATCATTCCCCACAACAACTAATAGCACTTCTCTGCTTAGTTAAGATCCTAAACAACATGTAGAGTTGAACTCTAAGAGGGAACACTTCCTATAATTCCATTCTGAAAATGTATGAATTGCCAAATAGAGGGAAAAAATGCCAGCTTTTAGACTAGTGCAGAAGTAAAATTTTAAAAAAAAAATCAATGCTATAAAAAAGCAATCACGATGAAGAATAATCACTTGTGACATCAACGCCATTGGCAATCTAAATATGTGGAATTTACCTACTGCCGTGTCATCTACTCATCAGAGTCACAATATTGGAGGGCTTTTTAGTCTCTGTCGCTGAACACTGAGTTGCCACTATCTCACACTTTGGAACTGGTTTGAGGTGATAGGAAAGGGAGGTGGTGAAAAGGAGGAAGATGTTTGTTTGATCACTTGAACCTTGGCTTTGGAGATCTAATTTCCCTAGGTAATGAGAGTGAGCTACAATGTTCAGTCTGAATCAGAATGGCTTTCAGTCTCTGAAAGGCACGGTTTGCACTTCAGAGAGGATGCAAAGTTCCACAGCAGAAGAACACAGATTCAGCCCCTATCTGCACTAGCCATACCGGTAGCAAGGTACCTTCCCTTGCTTATCTGTCTTTAGAGAGCTTTGTTCAGCAAGAGAGCATTTAACATGGCAGGGGCAAGCGAACCTCATGACAAATCATTATGATTTCAGATAAGTCCTTCTTTAAGTGTTAACTTGCTGCTTATATAGACCAAGCAGGCCAAAACATCAGGTAAACATTGATTGGTCACTTCTGCCCTTGCCACCAGCCTTCTTTGGCAACCGCCCCACCCACATAAGCTTGCAAACTCCTGCCCCCATCCCCAGGTTACTTCATTAATATAACAACAAATTCATTCACCACTTTTGTGCCCCACCCCGCCAGGGCACTTAAAGAAACAATTCCCAACAAGCATTGCTTTAGTTGTTCTGCAACTTACGTTGTGCTATTTATGATCTTACTTAAACTGCTGTTGAAAATGCTTTTTTTCCTCTTCACCATGTGAAGGTACCACACGCTTTTAGTTTTTACAGCAAATAGGCTACCATGACTGTGCAAGATAAGGAGGAAAATACATGTGCTGGTATATTTGCTGTAATATTTTCACATAAACTTGAATATGTACAATTTTTAGATAGTCTTTGCATCAACATGGGCAATTTTGTAAAGGATAAGAAAAAAAATCTCAAAATTGATTTGTAGAAAATATAATGAAGGAAATAACTTGAAATTTGACCAGCTGTTCAAGTTTCTTAAAAATTAAAAAAATTGCTGTTCAAATTTCTTAAAAACTGGCCTTTCTTTAGTGACCTCTTAGAGGAACACAATACTACCTAGTCTATTCAGAGGTAGTATATTCTTTCCACAACAGGAAAAAAAAAACCAACTTCCATATTAGTGCAAGCAGAAAGCCTAGAAATGGCATTCTGGACAAATTACTTCTAACATCAC
>WAAB01018436.1:163017-174759 GCA_013389865.1 Piaya cayana | reverse complement strand
TCCAGAAACAAACACTGCTGGCATGAATCAGCACTCCAGTGTAACCTATAAGACTAAAATACAAAATAATCTCGCTCTGTCCCTAGCAGACAAGAGGGTTTCTGTCCTCCTAGACAGTCAGAAGAGTACTGCCAAGTATTACAGTAACTCCACAGTAGCCAGGAGAAATCTCTTCTAAAGTAACTCCTGAGTAACTGCTACTATGGTTCTGCTTTTTTTTTCAGAAAGGCACTGCACCTGCAAACCATCTCTGCATCTTTCAGAAACAGAGCTGATGTGTCATGGGTTTTGCTTGAACTAGATTTCAGACTGACCTACATAACAGTAATAAGGGCACAAAATGTGAAAAAAACCACTAATTCTAAATGAGTTCTTCCTACATCCCTTTGCTCACTGAGAAAAGAACAAAGATTAGCTGTAATAGAAGAGGGGAGTTATTTTTTTTTCTTTTAAAATTTCACATATGTTTATTTAAATACAGCATATATTTACTAAAACATAAGAACTTAGAGTAATTTCTTCAGCAGAAAATCCTTAAGATGAAATAACATCATGCTATGAAAAGGATGACCACAGAGAGATAAGAGAGTTTAGAAAACTATGTGTGACACCAAGAATACAGTAAGAAAGAGGCTGCTCACTGTGTATCTGCAGGCAAGAACTAGCAAGTGATACAAGTATCAAATGCAACTATGACTGCATGTGTTCAAAGAAAAGAAATACTTATTCATACAACATAGTTGAGCAGTAAAACACCTTGGAACAGAAGGCTGCAGGGGCTGTCAATACACATGGATTGAAAAACTGACTGAACAAGTCCAAGGATGTAAAATACATGACGGGATATTAAGTTCAAAACTGCCTCTGGTCTCAAGCCTGAGACTGGAGAAACATTCTGGAGAAAAATGCTTGTATTCAGCAAAGTCAGTCCAGAACTGTCATGACTTACCAGTTTTAAACAGAAGACTAAAAGGAGACAGGAGCAATATTGACAATCTTATTCCAAAAGTCTTCCACATCACAGTCTTTTTACTCTGGCATTATTTCAGTCCTGAGCTGCACATGCCCAGCATTGTCCCAGTCTTTTTCAGTTCCTGTTTTAAAGTCTCACTGGGCTTAAGCAGGCAGCACCCTGGCTACAGCAATGGGGTCAAGACTTTCCGAGCTTAATTGTTATTGCATTCTTGATCCATTAAACCTTGAACCAGAAATAGGTGATGCAACTTTATATGAAAGCAAGTCTAAAGAATGTTGGTATAAAAAAGGACTGAAAGTACAAATACTGCCTGTTTGAGTGATTGTGAACTGATTCGGTTTGAATTAAATTATAGTAGGTTTGTAATGAGAGCTTGTGTTTGAAAGGGGCAAAACTTAATAAATTGAAGGAACTCATTAGTAGAGTTGTCTGCTACACTGAACACTGAGACCTGAATGTGGAGGGGATATTTTAAAGAAATCTATCAAGTCAGTGGTAGTTCCATAAGATTACAAGATAGGAAACATAAGATTTGGTATAAAAGAGTAGGGGTGGAAAAGGAGGGTGGGAAGAGATTAGTCTGACCTCAGTAGTGTGCTAGGCTTTAGCTTTTAAAGAGTTGAATAAAAAGACATTGAGATGAAATAGTAGAAAATGCAACACAGGTTTGCTAAAGTCAGATCATGTTTGATTTATCTGATATTCTTTTTTGATTATGATTTTTCCTATATAGGGGCAACATGAACTAGTTTTACTGAAGTATTTGATATGGTGCCACATAGGAAATGACTACTTCAGATAGAGAATGCAGGGATTAAGACAAGAATTGTAAGGTAGATAAAGGACTGTGGATGACAACAAAAGCTGAAGAGGAACTGTGTTTCTGTGGAGGCTATTTGGGGAGTACAAAGATAAATCTTGGGACTGGTCTGTTTATTTGTCAGTGGCATTTAAAAAAAAAAGGAAAATAAAAAGAGAATTTTCTGAATAGAAGCATGAGTAAAACTTACTGATGAGCAAAACTGAGTTGTCCAAGCACATATCATCTGGAAATTATCAAAGTGATCTTGATGGACTACAGTGTTGGAAATGGAATGGAATATGGCAAAATGGAAATTCATTGATTCTGGAATTAGTAACAAAGTCCTCTTATGTGAATGGATAACATCAGCTGAAAAGAAATGAGAGTTACAGGCCTGAAGATTTTGATTACCTGCAGGACAACTGGGTTATTAAAGTAATTGGAAGGAGTTAGCCTGCTATCAAAAGAGACTAAAGGAGTGTTTTCTTTACTCCTTACCACCAAGGAGAGAAAGAACACGTATGAATTCACTTGCAGAGGAAATGAACATTTCTTTCAAACTGATTCAAGAGTATTTTCTTCTAATGAGTCAAATGAAGGCTGAAGAGAATATATGAACTCTTCAATGTTAAAAGGTTGAAACAATAGGAAAGATCACATATTTATGATAAATTTTATAACAACTGTGAAAAAACAATGTCTGTTATGAGAGGCAACTGGACTCAAACTAGGAAAGCCTTTCTAGCCCTGTATTCACACATTAGAAGCAAGAACATCAGCAGTCTGGTAGGCTAAAATGTCTGTATTCTATCTCAATTGATAGAAACTAAAATAATTTTTATGATACGATGCTTTAAATCCAAAGGGCTTCAGTAAGGTTCTAATTTCTATTTTTTTTACTAAACCAACATTAACTAAGCTAATAAAATAAATATTGAGCACACATTTTAAAGAAAGATTGTGGTGAATATGCTTTATACTAGGTGTTGTAAAAGGGGAAAAAATAAAAAAGAAATTAATCTATGTGAACCAGTATAAACAACCTGTTTGAAAGGACTTTTCTAGCCCCTAAGATTAGAAACAGGGTGAATATTTTGGGCCCAATAGAGGATGTCTTTCACAACTTTTTTTTTTTTTTTTCCTCTTTAGAGGGCACAGCTTTCCCATGACAAAGTAGGGACATGGACCTCACACTGACTGGTTCAGGCTTCCTTAGAAAAAGCTCCAGCTGCCCTATGCATTAGGACTGCGGCAAACCCAGTCTGCATCTTGCATGTCCCTGCTTGTGCACAACCAGGCAGTATCTATGAGACCATGTAGATTACCAGGGCTGCCGGGCAGACTGAGCTGCCCTGAATCCCACTGGGAGTACTTGATAGTGACCTGAGCTGCTGAACTGTCTTTGACTGTAGATATAACAGTTATAAACTATAATTATTAATACTTTCCTGATGACAGAACTAATAAGATTTTTTCTAGATTTAATATGGCTGACTTAGAGCAAAACTTATTAACCAGAATCTAAGCTGGTATCCTGCAAAAATTAATATAGAACTTTATACTACCAAAAAATTAGTCTTAAAATATGAAAATAAATATACTTAAAATATTATTATTTAGATCTTCATAAAAAATGCATTTTTATGAATTTAAATGCATGAATGTTACGAAATTAATTTGATTAATTTAATTTTATGAAATTTTATCCCTTTGAAATTAATCAAATTTTTAGACAGAGGTCTGAAAACCCTTTTCAGATACTCAGAAGCTTCATAGCCTTTTTCCAAATTGGATTTGAAAAAGAACTTCACTTTTTGTGCTGGAATGTCTGTAGTTTTTAATATCTCACAATCACAGTAGTGACAGGATTGGTGTGAAACTTAAATTCTTCCTGACTTCAGTGCATACAGATAATGATCTGCTTTCCCTTGAAACGAGTAATGTTTGAAGTCACAATATTTATGCATGGAAACAAATCTTGGGAGAAGACTATTTTGCACACAACATCTGAGGCAATGGATCACCCTCTTTGCTGAGCATTCCTGAAAGTCCATCTAGAGGACTTTCAATGTTATATGGCTTCCAAAAATCTGACAGTTTTGGATGCTGGACAATGAAGATGGAGCTTTTCTCTCATTTGTGAACCACAATCATCACTACATCTAAAGTAAGAATCCATACACATCCTTGAGCACACAGGTAGCTATATTAAAGTAAGAATGCAGCAGAGCTGCTGTGTGCATAGGGGCACTGCTTGCAGCATTGCATAAGAGAAATACACACACACTGCCTCACTTCTCAGTGCCTGGTCCTGACAATGAAAGTAAGAATATCAAAGCTGGACTGTCATACTTGTTATGCAGTTCATGAGAAAAGAATGACAGTTAAAAATTGGAATTTCATGTAGGTCAGTGTGTTTTTAAAAAGTACAAACCAAAGCGAGTTTCTAAAACACATTCTTCTCAACAGTTTAGGTATCTAAGATAGGGCTGCAGGCATGCACTTCTATTTCCCTAGCAGAGTTACCAACTGGTCTCAGCCATCATATCTTACTTCTTAAAACATTTATTTACTCATAGAATGGTAATTTAAATTCAAATTCCTCTGTCTAGTTAGATACAAACCTTTTGGTTTCCACCAATATCCAGGGTAGAATAGGGTCCAACTGAGTCCAACCATTCCTATCAATCACTAAATCTTGCCCCTCAGCACCTCATCCACCTGTATTAAAAATACCTCTAGGGATGGTGAATCAACCATCTCCCTTGGCAGCCTGTTCCAGTGCCCAATGACTCTTCCCATAAAAAACATTTTTCTGATGTCAAGCCTGAACCTCCCCTGGCTGAGCGTGAGACCATTCCATCTCGTCCTGTCCGCTGTCACTTGGGAGAAGAGGACAGCTACCTCCTCTCTACTACCTCCTTTCAGGTAGTTATAGAGGGCATTGAGGGTCTCCTCTCAGCCTCCTCTTCTCCAGACTAAACAACCCCCCCTCTCTCAGTTGCTCCTTGTAAGACTTGTTCACCAACTCCTTCACCAGCTTTGTTGCTCTTCTCTGGACTCGCTCCAGAGCCTCAACATCCTTCTTGGGGTGAGGAGGCCAGAACTGAACACACTATTCAAGGAGAGGTCTCACCAGTGCTAAGCACAGAGGGAGAATAACCTCCCTGGACCTGCTGGTCATGCCATTTCTGATACAAGCCAAGATTTTATTAGCCTTCTTGGCCACCTGGGCACACTGCTGGCTCATGTTCAGTTGCTGTCAACCAACACTCCCAGGTCCTTCTCCTCCAGGCAGCTTTCCAGCCACACTTCTCCTAGTCTGTAGCACTGCACAGAGTTGTTGTGCCCCAAGTGCAGAACCCATCATTTGGCCGTGTTAAATCTCATGCCATTGGTCTCTGCCCAGTGGTACTGCCTGTTCAGATCCCTTTGGAGCCACCCTACCCTCCAGCAGATCAACATTTCCACCCAGCTTAGTGTCATCTGCAAACTTGCTAAGGGTGCACTCAGTGCCTTCATCCAGGTCATTGATAAAGACATTGAACAGGGCTGGACCCAACACTGAGCCCTGTGGACGCCACTTGTAACTGGCCTCTAGCTAGAGTAAACTCCATTTCCCACCACTCTCTGGGTCCGGTCATCTATAATGCATGTGAAAAAAAAGGTTATGAAGCAATCAAGTGGCAAAACAAATAGGAGAAAAAAAAGAAGTGTTGAACCACAAATACCCCCAGCTAAGAGGAGAGATTTAACTTCCTGTAGGATTATTTCATTATTTAAAGAACTAAAATCTTTAGGAGTGGAGAACAGACACAGCCCAATACTCTTAAAGGCTAAAAGCTACCTGTTACATTCAGCCCTCTGCTCCTGTTTATTCAAAGGCTCTGCTTTTTCATGTCAAACTGTAACAATGGTCAAGTTGGCAGGAACAGGACTGAGAAACTGTCTGAAAAGTTGGGTGTTAACCCTGAACTAAACCACTTGTTGAGCTTTTCTGTTAAAATAAAAGGAACAAATCAAACACATCTTAAAACATATGGTTTTAATTACACTCTGGGTTTTTTTATTCGGTCAGATTAATCTGGCCATGTAGCCCTTTCTGGTTTCAGTTCTGGATCATTTAAATAAGAAATAGCTGTACAAACTGGCACAATTGTATGTGTGTCCAAAGAAGAACTGAAAAACATCTTAAGAAACACTGAAGATGGTTTTAATGTTTATCAGGAAGTTTGCTAATGAGTTTCTAAGAGAGGAGGATGAATTGAAATTTTTATTCTGGTATTAGAAGACAGGAAGGAGAAAACTTACTCATATGCTGGTTTTAGACACAGGCAATTGTAACCTACCTACATTCCTGTTTCTTTTCATCCTGAGGCACATACTTACAGCCTGTTAAATCCATATTTCCTTATAAAATAAAAAAAGGGGTTTTGTAAGAATAATCATCTGTTTGTGCTACTTTTCTGTTGGAAAGAAACATAAAGTTATTACCAAAACCAGAAAAATCATGCTTAGTAAGAAAATGTTTGTTTACACAGACCCCAGGAAATTTTTGAATTAAAAAAAAGTTTTTATTCATTTCAGAATAACTAGTAGCAAGCAATAAGTATATAATTAAAATAAATATTGAAAGACTTCAAACACAGGAAAATGCAATTTAGTTTGCAATTTTGAACATTTTCTGCAAAAGATAAAGTTCTTCAGGTTTTAGACAATTAATTGATGCTAAAATATCTTGTACTGAAAATATAAACTATTATAATGACTGCACTGGTCATCAGCTGAAGTATAATGATCAAGAGAAATTTCAAATTTCACTTTGTCTTCAGGTAAGATCCCTTGTACAAAGATGGAGAGTCCTAGGTACTTAGTATATAGCACAAAAGGAGTCTGATCATGCTTGAATGAGAGTGTTTCATTGACTTGAATAGGAGCAAGATTGCTCCATCAATCTAGATTTTCTTTCTTTTCCTCCTTCTTTTGTTCCAGATTAGTAAGTCTGACTTGAGCTGTCAGTCAAAAATCTTGCTAGATGAAGCTCAATGCCAAGTTCGTATTTTGAATGACATTAAGGTTCTATATTATACATATATTTATGTTTCGCTTTCGGTTTAACAGCAATAGACCTTTAGCATCTGAGTGCTGAACAAACCTGATTGCTTCTTGATATTAGCTGGCCAAGCTTGGCTTACATTTTTTACATAATGAATGTTTTTTAAACTTCCATAAATTCAGCTTTTATCCATACTATATTCTGTGAACGGTTTACAAATCTTTTGATTACATGTCTAATTAAGGGAAAAATTAGTAGTGCTTGCCTATTGTTTTGACTTACCACATTAATTGTTCTTGATGATGATAATTAACTATAATCAGCTACCTGCTTCTGCAAATTATATGATCTTCTAGGTGTTTTTGACAATGCTTTCAGCCAGCAAGAAAAATGAGAGCTCAGTTAGATGTGCTTCAGAACTCTGAAGTCTTTAACTGAACAATCTCAGTGAGATATCTTTGTTTTGGATTCAATTCAGTTTAATCATGACTTAAAATTTAAAAGCATCTCCATATTATTGATCTTGAACTTTCTAGAATTATGTAAAATCTTTCATGTCTGTAGAGATTCATTGTATTACTTAAGCATTATATCCTGAATATTTCTTTATAATTGAAAAAAAAATATAACAAAATAATTGTCAAGTCAATCTACCATTTTTCTTCTCTCTAAACTGTGCTCCTGATGAGGTGAATTGATCTCTGCATGACCACTCATAGCTAAACCCAGGGAAAGTCTGTACTAGCATGTTCTCTAATAAATCAGCTGTCTACAAGGCAGGTTGATTTAAGGTATAATTTTCCATTTGTTTCACTCAAAAGGTTTTGTACATGAGGTGATGTAACAGTTTTTGGTCTAACTCGTAACTTTATTTAAGGCTCTCCAGGCAATAACATGTCTAATTAGGTAAGTATTAAACAATTATTTAAACTATTGACTAATTCAATACTCCTGCAGTCTCCAAATTCAACTTTACCCAGCTATTTGATGACCTTATGAGTTATCAAAGCAAACACAGGTCTGGACATGTGCCATTTTGCACTTGTGAAGGTAACATATTTTTCTTACTTTAAAATACAAGGTTGTATGAATTTCACAACAAACTGACTTTGGTTTTCTGAAGAAATACAGAAGTGTGTAAAATGTTATTTCATATAATGTTCTTAGACAACATATAGGACATTTATTATGGTTTTAAATACATGAATTAAATACATTAGCTATTATCAGTCTTGTCTCTTGAATATGGGGGTCTTCTAAGCTGTTCTCTTAGGCAGTATCAGTCAGACAATCTAATTTTAGCCTTGCATTCATTGACATCTCTCGCCTTTCTTTTGTTCACTTCAGACATGTGATTCATCTGTGCTTTCAGTTTGAAATTCTCACTGCAGGATTTAACGTGATTATTGAATCTTTCCCAACAATCTGTCCCTTTTATTCTCATTTTTATTCTCATTCAGTCCTTCAGAACTGTTATGTTATATGCTAAATTATAATTCATAATTATGGTACTTTTTAAAAAGTTTCTGACTATGCTTCCTTGTTTTCTTTTTTCTTTTGATATTCTTCACCTCTTAAAATTACTTCTCAATATATTTGGTTTACTTTTACTTGGACATTTGGTGTATCAAACTGAGATTTCTTTCTTTTCTTTCAAGTATGTTATTTTGTTCTCAGTCATGATAACAAGAGTTTTTCATATTTCTTTTTGTAACCACTTAAGACATTTATTTCTTTCATTGATAGATTTTTTTTTCATTGTTTTGGGCAATAATTTGAAAGAAACTAATGATGTGCACCTAAAATGCGCCATGATAGCAATGGAAATGTTTAAGATTGAGTATTGACTACATGACTTCTTCACACTACTAAGCCTTACTGAAGTTTTTCACTTTTGATAGACTATGAAGTACTTTGTACAGCTCTTATAGTTTGGTTATGATCCTTTGAAAACCCTATCTTTCTTATCTGCTAGGGACTGTGTGCTTTTTCTGGTTCTTCAGTTTTGCACCCTTCTCTGAGTTTCAGAAGGAAGACTGGAAGAACTTCAACATAATCCTCGTCTATCTTAATATCAAAATACAATTGTTAAGGTTTTATTCTGAGAAGCAATGGTTGGGAAGTTGTAGGTCCTTTAGGAAGCCAAGGAAATTTCTAGATCAGGTCATTGCTTCCTGGATTAATATTTTCATTCAAATGAGTCATTACATGCATTATATCCATTCTCCCAATTATGCAGTAGTGCACTATGGAAATTTTTAGCTATCAGTATTATTACTACCACATAGTGTGTCTTGTTAATTAAGCATGTACAGCACTTCCTAAATATGCCTGATATGTGTGCTGTATCCCTCAAAATGTCATCATGTACGTTAATTTTGTAACCTACCCAGCTGCATCTGTATCAGTACATAAGCATACCAATTCTTTGGCCTCAGGTTGAATGGCATTGATGACATCCACATACACAAATTCTCCTCTGGCTAGGTACGTTGTGCTAAAGTGGATGTGAATTCTGGGGAAATACCAGTGGTGAGAAGATTCTGAAGGTAAACATCTGAAGAGATCTGAAGAGATTGACAGAAAGGGTCATTGGGAATTGGAACAGGCTGCCCAGGGAAGTGGTTGATTCACCTTCCCTGGAGGTGTTTAAGGCACGGGTGGACAAGGTGCTGAGTGGCATGGTTTAGTGTTTGATAGGAATGGTTGGACTCAATGATCCGGTGGGTCTCTTCCAACCTGGTGATTCTATGATTCTATGATTAAGAGAAACTTAAAATATAAACACCCTCCTTTGAGGTTACCTCCTGCTTTTTGTTATGACACTTCTAAATGTGTGTATAAACTGGCTATGTGGCTTAAAATTTCCATCCCTGAGGCTGAGACTTCAGAACATATATTATTGGGAAAGCATGTCTGGGATCAGAGCTATCTCGGAGTGCTAATTTTCCACTAAAACAGTTCTCTCACTAAATTGATAAGAAATTGGCAAGACACACATGACTGATTTAGCTCTATATAATTTCTAGATCTAGCAGTTGTATGTGATTGTTTATTTATAACTATTACTGCCATGTGCTAACTTTACCATTACAACAGCAAACAGCTAAGGCCTCATCTTTGCTAAGCCATGATGTTGTTCACAATACATTGTGCCTCTCAGTATTTATTTCAGGAATTGTAGTTATATTACTGAAATATTGCTTTTGGATTCTCAATCCTATACTTGATTTTTTCTATTCTTTTCTAGCTGTCTATTGCAGTTAGCAAATACTCACCAGTAGTTGATAACTTAGTAGATATTTCAGTTCCTTTATGCTTCACAGTACAGATAATATAAATCTCAGTATTTGTAGACAGACAGCTTATCTAATTTTAAGCAAATATTTTGAAGGATAAATCCAACATTTCTTAGCTGTTCATGTGTACTTCATCATTAAAAGAGATTCAAGAGTTATCAATCCCAGTCATTTTAGTTGATGCTCCTAGGGAGCATAATTCAGACTGGCAGATGAGTACCTCTGCCCATAAATGAGTTGTCAAAAGTTATGCCTTTTTGCTGCCTCTTGCCAGCTCTGATCCCTATATGCTTCACTGAGCAGTCCACCTGGGTTTCCCCCAGGAGAAACTTTTCCCTTTGCAGTACCACATCTCTGAACCTATTTTATTGCTTACTGGGTGTGCATAGATGTGGGGCCTTGCTCTTCTCCTCTGTCATTCCAGCTACAAGGAATGATGAGGAAAGGAGTAGGAAGAGCCATTAAATAAGTACATTGCTTGAAACCTGCTGTGAGGAGCAAAATCTTGGTTTCTTTGATTATGGGTTGACCTGTACATCACCAGACTTGCTGTCCAATTTTTTGTAAGAATTTTTTGTAAGGCAAGAAAACTAGAATATAATTGCCAACATGAAAACATAGTGGGTTGATTCACATAACTGGAGTGCTGCTGTTGTTTGCTATAAATCCTTCAGGCTGGATAGGTGAGGAAGGAGAGGCTGTGGGGAAGCCCTCTGTGTTAGAGTTTTGATAGCCCTGAGCTCAGTGATGGCGATGATAGGGTTGAGTGTCTATGGGTAAAAATCAGCAAAACACCTAATAAGGCTGATATTTTGGTGGGTGTCTTCTACAGACCACCCAGCCATAAATAAGAGGTTGATGAATTATCCTACAAGCAACTGAGAGAAGTCTCATGATTGCTAGCCCTTGTCCTGTGGGAGATTTCAACTCACCATATGTCTGCTGGAAGTATAATACATCAGAAAGGAAACAGTATAGGAGGTTTCTGGACTGTGTGGAAGACAAATTCCTGACACAACTGATGCATGAGCTGACTAGGGAAGGCGTCCTGCTAGACCTGCTATTTGTAAACAGAGAAGACTTTGTGGGAGATCTGATGGTTGGAGGATGCCTGAAGCATAGCAGTCATGAGATAATAGAACTCTCATTTCTAGGAGGAGTAAGGAAGGAGGTCAGTAGAACAGACATGTTGGACTTCCCAAGGGCAGACTTTGGTCTGTTCTGAAGGCTAATTGAATCACAGAATCACAGAATCACCAGGTTGGAAGAGACCCATCAGATCATCGAGTCCAACCATTCCCACCAAACACTAAACCATGTCCCTCTGGACCTCGTCTACTCGTCCCTTAAACACCTGCAGGGAAGATGATTCAACCACCTCCCTGGGCAGCATATTCCAATGCCTAATGACCCTCTCCGTAAAAAACTTCCTCCTAATCTCTAGCCTAAATCTCCCCTGGCGGAGCTTGAGGCCATCCCCCCTCATCCTGTCCCCTGTCACCTGGGAGAAGAGGACAGCTCCCTCCTCTCTAAAACCTCCTTTCAGGTAGTTGTAGAGAGCATTGAGGGTCTCCTCTCAGCCTCTTCTTCTCCAGGCTAAACAACCCCA
>WAAB01018436.1:132982-162166 GCA_013389865.1 Piaya cayana | reverse complement strand
AAGAAGGCATTAAGTACCTCAGCCTTCCCCTCATCCTCTGTCACTGTTGTTCCCTCTGTGTCCAAAAGGGACTGTAAATAGTTGATAACGTTCCATGAGAGACAGTCCTTAAAGGCAAAGGAACCCAAGGGGGTTGTATGCTCTTTAAGAAGGAAATCCTGGCAGTGCAAGAACAAGCCGTCCCCATGTGCCAGAAAATGAGCTGGTGGTGAAGAAGACATGCTTGGCTGATCAGAGAGCTTTGAGTGAATCTCAGAAAAAAGAGGAAAGTGTATGAGGTTTGGAAGAAGGGGCAGGCATCTCAGGAGGATTACAAGGATGAAGTGAGGTCATGTAGAGAAAAAATCAGAAGGGCTAAAGCCCAAGTAAAACCTAGATTGGGTAGTTCTGTGAAACATAATAAAAATAACTTCTACAAACATTTATCAGCAACAAAAGGAGGACTGAGGAGAATCTCCATTTTTTATTGGATTCAGGGGAAATAATAGTGATGAAGGATGAGGACAAGACTGTGGTACTTAATGCCTTCTTTCCCTCAGTCTTTAATAGGCCTGTCAATCTGAGCTTGGTGCCAGGGAAGGTGATCTGCTTGATGGATGAGGGAAAGGCTGTGGATACAGTGTACCTTGACTTTAGTAAATCCTTTGACAGAGTATCTCACAATATCCTCCTTGAGAAACTTGCTTCCTCTGGCCTGGATTCTTCTGGCTAAAAAGAACTGGCTGGCTGGTCAGTCCCAAAGTCTTGTGGTAATCCATCTGGAGGCCAGTCAGAAGTGGTGTCCCCAGGGCTCAGTGCTGGGTCCAGTTCTGTTTGTTGTCTTTACCAATGACCTGGATGAAGGGAGTGAATATACCCTCTGTAAATTTGTGGTTGTCACTAATCTGGGGGTAAAGAGGTAGTGTTAAAATAGAGAAAAAAATGGAGGAGGGACTGCTTGGAGCCTGAGAAAATAATTCTTTAGGCCTTAGCTTAGTATCTGTAGTGTGGAAATTAGGCCAATAAAGTTTGTGATGCAGTTAAACTGTTTTGACTGTTTGAGAAAAACTTAGTAGGTCTATCTTCAATGCAGGGGGAAAATTGCTGGAAAGCACAAGATAAAACATACAATGATGAGAAGAAATGAATGGTCTTNTTTTTTTTTTTTGTTTTTCAAATAGGCAACTTGCTTGGGAAAGAATAAAAGTACAATCTGAGCTCACCAGCTTAAAAATGTATCTTAATGCAGATGCACAAATCTAGACCAGGGGAAGACACTATAAACATTATTTTTAATAGGTGAATAACATCCTGTAAACAGATAGCTTTTATACATAATAAAAATGCATCATCAAAGCAGTAGTGTTTTTTCCAGAGGGTTGCTGCTTTCTAGTATTCTGCATAAGTTAATCATGGTCTAATTCCATTTCTCATTCTTCTCAGAAGCATAGTACCTATTGAAGTTATATAAATTAAGCACCTACCTCTCCTTTTCCCTTCAGAGTTGCACTGCTCTTAGTTTCCACATTCATCCATTTCCTTTCAGCCTGTTTCACAGGTATCCTATCTGTTATCTGGACTTCTCATGTCTCTGGTGGCACGGCAAACTGACACAGTACAGTCACCAGAACCTAGCTTGGGTTTACTACTTTATATCAGCAATTTCAGCTCCTGTTTCAATCCCTCCATCTTTTTCTTAAGCAAAGAAATCTTGCAGCTTAGCTACAGGCCTTCTGTTCTTGGTTCATAAATCTAAATGTCTCTGAATTGCTTGGTTCCTTTATTATCTACTTTAATCCTGGTTGATGTGTCTTGACTTCTTGGAACCTGTTAGTGTCAAACCATTCCAGCACATGTCTCCCTTTGACATTCCTTAGGAATTCCATCTTTATTCCTTCCTGAATTTTCCTTCCTACAAAGGTGGTTCAGTGGAAGCTCTAGATAAGATTTGGTGCTTTCAGAGGAAAAGGGTCTTACACTATTGATGATTCTTATCAGTCTTATTGTACTTTAAAATACAGACATACTTAAGGAAAATAATTAGATTTTCTTTCCAGCTGAAAATATGCAACTTCTACTTTGAAACTCTGCACTAACCTGCTTATGGAAGGGAAAACTCGTGCTATGATATTGCCCTTCATTTTAGACCATTAAAAGCTTAGATGCTTTTTCTAGAGAGCATGTTTTTAACTTACACAGAACTTTTCAGTCTCTATGCTTTTTCTGGTTTTGTGCCTGTATAACATGACTAGAGCATACACCATATGATACAACCAGTAATGATATTACACTACTGGTATGTTGGGGGCTAGGTTCATGTTTATCGTTAAACTCTGATGTTAGTCAATGGAAACAGTTCAGGAAAAAAAAGCTCATGTATTTTTATCAGTTTAGCTTGCATATACTTCACACAATTTGTTTAAAACACACATTTAACATATTGAAAAGCAATAGTAAATCCAATTTTTAAACCTAATTCTGAAATCCATATTATGCATGAATAATTACTGTTTAACAAAATTATAGGTGCTAGGATAAATGAAAAACAATCCTTCATTTCAAACAGCTGAAGAGACCTAAGAGACAACACAAAGAGATACTATATGAGAGCACATCTACTGAACATCCACTTAATTTGCAAGAGTTCAAAGGACATTCAATCCCAATGGAATGACATCAAAACGGATTGTAAAAATATCTTGTCAAGCAGCATTGTTGTGCTGTCTAGGTTTTTAATCATAGCATAATGTTAATGCTATTAGAGTTTCTATAAAGACACACAGAGGTCAAGGATGCAAGAGGGGAAAAAAAGAAAAGGCGAAAAGAAGAAAAGATTATACGTGCTAATTACATTTTCTGGAGCTTAGCATGACGGTGTGACCTGTATTTATACATTTTGGCCTGATGATATTAGTTTAAAACTATTTTTTCAGTATTAACTAGTTCTAGCAGAGGTCATAAAGTCTGCTATAGAAAATCAGAGGAAAATAAGGGAAGCTTACACTGGTGGAAGCTGTTCACCCCTGGTCCCACTAACTGGAAAATCTTCTATTTTCACTTTATCCAAATTTACTTTTTAATTCTTCTATACACAAAAAGATGAAGCAAACTGCATTTTTACAGAGGTATGTGTTTCTAACAGATATAGGCCAGGAAAACTCATTTTGTGCCCATATAAATCTGCAACCACATGTGCTGAAAAACACATGGTTAATTTCAGTTCTTCACCTAACAATAATAGATATCAAGTTGGTTGCCTTATTGTGAAATATATAACGATGTCTACATACTCTTTTCACTTAGGCTTATTATACATACATTTTGTTTTCTTCAGGAAAGGGCACCATAGAAAACACTGCTACTTAGTGCAAGAATTTTGTGGCTTTTGTGCTGCCATTGGGGGTGGGGAAATCCTCAGTTATTTTTGGTTATTTTTTACATTGTTATTCATATTTGCACAAGCTTCTGATACACTGCAACTTTGCCACTAAATATTGTCTCAGCACTATAGTTAGCACAGTCTATTTAAATTTCAGCTGGGGAAAAAGATACCTTCTTTTTGTATCATGTGATCAAAATTTTGAAACTCTGTAATTTTCCTGCTGCTCATAGAAACAAAGCATCCAAGCTCACAGAGAAAGCCTTTTCTATAAGCTATAAATATTTGCTATTTGTAAAACCTCAATGAGGGTTTAGTTATTAAAAAATAAAGGAAGAAAATTACTAATAATGAGTGGTTTGAGCAATGAGATGTTTTTATGCAAATATATGAAACTTAAATATGACCTGGAAACAAAAGACTGCTTAACAGTTACTATTAAGCTATACATTAGGAGATCAATTAAAGAGAACTTCTTTCTAATGATCAAGCTGTACAAGAGTTGCTATGGAAACCTGGAAAGAGAGCAATTCAGAATGCAAAATAGCTACAGAAACAGAAAAAATATTTGTAAACAAGAATTGTAGAATGTGTATAATCAATTAAGTAATAAAAGGCTGATTCAATTCTTTTCCATCCCAATATGTATGAAGGAAGTGCACTTTTCCATATCAATGTGCCAGTTTAGTCCATATTTAGAAGCCATGAAGCAAGGCAATGCCAGGATAATCTTTATGTAACCAGCAACATTTCTGAAATTACAATAAGGGATAGAAAGACTGGGTTACTTTCAAAATCTCAAAGAATTATACAGTCATGCCATTACAAATTGTTGGCAAATTAAAAACAAATTTGTGGCATAGAAAGTGCAAATACAGGTAGTTAAAACCAGCATTAATTCTTTCTCCCATACCTTAAAATAAAGTGATATTTACATCAGAAGGAACTGAAAGATACTCAGATGTCCTTGTATGAAGGCTGTTTCATCTTTTCTCATTCTGTTGTTTTGCACCTATATCTTGAACAATTCCTGAAAATACGTAACATTCGTATGAAAATACTGTTATACAGAATTTTGGTTTAAGAATTAGTTTTTCTGTCGCTGAGTCTTTTCAGCACATATTGCAAAAGGAGCAAATATGGATATTCAAGTTTTTCAATAAGGAGAATAAATCTTGCCAATACAGACAGAGAGACATGTTAAAAACAGTGTTGGTAACTGGGATTTCCTACATAGATCTAGGGACCTTCTTGTAACAAATATCTGATATAATGTACTAGATGTACTCTCTCTCCTCTTTGTTCTCCCATTTGCAAATTAACTATGGCTGCAATGGTTCAGCTTCTTTGGTAGTGAATAAACACAGGGCACCCTCTAGATCGGGCAGAGAAGAATCTGCAGAAAGTTCTTCTAATCTACATTAAGTACAAGGAGATCATGAGCCCAAAAGACAGCAGTTCCAGAAACAGCTACCAACAGTTCCAGTATCACAAATCAGGTCCATATGCGATGGTACAACCTCTTTTCTAGGATATTTCAGTATTACTCAACTGGCAACCTTTGTAGATGTAGGTCAGCTAGTATTAGTGATTCAATCTGCTCATGAGAGCCAACTCCTAAAACTACATTTATTGCAGTGGGGTTTTTTTAAGACCATGCCTGTATATTTCTGACAGTCTTGAAAGCAAACAAAGTTTACTAAAATCGTGATTTGCAGAGAACAACTGGCATTTATAATCAGGGAAAGGAAGTTGGTACTTAACAGGTTGTAGAGAACAAACCAGCAAAGGGCTGCAGGCTCAGCAAGTCTCATTTTCTCTGTCCCATTTCTCTATTTATCGACTTTCATCTCAACCTGTTCTTAGCAATATCTTCATTTTCTGGAGGACACATATGAATGACCACATTTGCCGATCAGTTTGAAATACTCTTTCAATGTGAAATGTCAAAAAAAGTTAATTAAACATGTAACATAAATACAACACAAGAAAAATAAAAAAACCCCAAACATTGCCAACTCTAACCCTATTCCTACATGGGAGGATTTCTGATTATCTTTTTCAGGGATCAGTTTTAATCAATACAACTAGATGCCTTTTCCAGGACTCGCCCTGTGTTATAATCCTACAATAGTCCTGTATGATGGGACTAACAAAATCAGCCAATTCTACATGCATGAAGTAATTTCAATAGTAACTAACCAATGCCAGTAAGTACCTTAAAAATCCCTTTTATACTTTTCCTTGTGTCTCACTTCATGTTTAACATCAACTAATAGTACTTCTCTGCCTTATAAATGTTATGTGAGGCTTCTTTAATTCATTTTTTAAATGCATTTTACATTAAAATTAATTTAATGTATTTGCAACAGTTAAACTTCAGGAAAACAACACAAAAAGAAGAAAAAGGAATACTTATAAGACTTGAAGCAATACAGTTTTCAGGAAGAAAAGAGTATTATTTCTGAAAGAATATCTTTGTCCACTTTGTGGGAAGGTCATTTTGGTTAGATTCAATGAGATAATCAAGAAATCCAATTAGCTCTGTATAGAAGTCACAAAACTGTTCTCATCAGAGAACACATAGCCTCCAGCAAACCCAAACAAAATACTATTATATTACACCTATTGAAAAGATTGTATTTTGCTAATGAGAGCATATTTACAAGAATTCAACTTGAAGGTAACTAAAAAGAAAATAAATTCAAACCACTTGTCAGATCAATCCACGTTCCTGATAATAACTCATGACTACCTAACAAAAAAAAAAAAAGTTAATCAGCACAGTTTTTTATTGACTGATGTGTAAAATGTGCTACTGAGCTCTTAGATTCATGTTCTTTGCAAAGATCAGTGAAATTTTATGTGAACCCAGAAATCCTTCACAATGGGAGCACAAACTTCACCTCACTCCTGAGAGATTTCTTCAGACAGGAGAAGGCAATAAATTTATCTTGCAGTGTGACCTAGGGCCAGCTAACTTTTAGGATCAATAGGAGAATCAAGTTCCCAAGTCAAGGGCTCTTAGCAAATATGACCCAGAATTCACTGCATTTTCCATAAGCTCTGAAACGCATTCAAATACTCTAATTTTATGATCAAATTTCATGAGTTATTTGTACATGCAGCCTTATTAATATTTCATATTCAGATTAAATTAGTATAGTCATATATCTGTACCTATATACACACATTACGATCATGTGTCAAGATGTCACAAGCAGTTATTATGGTATGTATACAGTCTCAGACCTTGCTACAAGTCATCATATTGGACAAATTATCTTTAAAGTAAACTTTTTGTAATAAAAACTTTCAGAATTTCACTGTCCTTTCTTTAGTTAATTACTTAATTTCAATGCATATTTAGAAACTGACATTCAATTCTGGTAAGCTTCATTATGTGTTCACTGAAAAAAAAATTGAGAATAAAATAGATTTATATAAACAAACTAATATTTGAGGTAATATTAACTACTAAACTGTATTATTTAGGGCATAATTACTCCAAATTCTGCTAACAGTGTTTTATCTCTTGATTTTAAAATGAGAATTTCTTGCTTCTTTTCCTTTTAAGTCATCTGACCACTACTATGTGGAAATAAGCATTTCTGCTAATTACTTCACTGAGAAAAAAAATTATAGAGAAAATCAAGATGAATGAGGCTCTGTGCTTTGCACAAATCAGACAGACAAGCTGTCAGCACTGCCTAACCCATCCTTAGAACAATTCCCTTTCCCCAAGGAAGTTGTCAGGAAAATGGAGGTCCTTGTCATTTCTCTACTCGCAATTTAGGACTCTCCTTTCACACCTAGTTTATTTCTAGAATCTTTTGACACTATTCTTGCAATTAAGTGACAAAATAATTTTTTTCCTTATTCTGAACTTTATGCTGGCACCTATACCTTTCTAGTTCTATACACGTGAAGTAAGGCACAGCTAGTGTGTGTTTCTTATTATTTTGTTCAGTCGCTGAAGAGCATTTGTCCCATAGACACACCAAGCAGGTTGCTCTGTGACACTGCCTCAGGTGGCTGGACAAATTATCAGTGCTTCAAAAGCCCTGGGAGACTCACCAGTGCTGGAGTGCCCTTGAAAGAATGCAGGAGCATGTGGGGCAGTGGTACAAAACCTTGGTGTCTGCAGGCTCTTTGGGCAGACCCACTCCCCAACAATTTCTGTGCAGGCAGTTTTACACTACTGGATACTTGGAGTGGAACAGTTTGTGAAGCATATTAGAACCTCAGACTTACCAGGAGCATTTGACACTGAAGAGCTATGTTATTAATTGAATACATTTATCAATAGGAAACATTAGGTTAGTATGTGTATGATCACGTATAATGAGTTCTTACTCATTTCTGAACTTACTCAGGTATATTTACAGGTGGAGTATGGAGAAAAACATAGCAGCTATGATTAGCACTTATAATTTATTTTGCTCATTCTCTTTAACGTATTTTTGTTCAAATGACCTTAAATTTCATCAAGCAGTAGCCCACATTTCCTTACTATAGATATGGAAAAAATTGTTGACATTTTTAAAGGGAAGATGAAAGCAGAATTACAAGAAAATGAGAGTATAGCAATATATATGAAAAAGTGCATGAGTATAGGAAAAGAAATGTAATGAACAATACAGCATCACCTAGCACATTGGTAGCTGATTATAGATAAAAGCTGCATTAGTTTTTAACGTCTGTTACATACTGACATACACACATGTGAGTGTAAACATGTGAGAGGTCAGTGATGAGTAAGATTATGTGTTTAGTGATTGAAGATATAAATATTGAAATCTAGCAAGTATTAAAGTGGAACTCAGTTTTAAAATGAAAAAAATTCTCAATGTAACGAAATTGAGCAATAGATACATTGCAGACAACATAGGCCCCCGCCTGGCATAGTCTCATCAAGAGCATTTACAAAACTATTCCAAATCAACAATGTAACCTTTGTTTTTAAACTATTTCAAAACCAGCAGAGACTGTATGAAAAGCTTGTTCAAGATAAAGGAGAAATACGGACACCAGGGTAATTTATGATAGGAGCTCAGCCTTAGAGAGTGACAAAGAATCTGTTCATAGGTGGGAAGAGAAAATATGAAGACAGAACTTGAGGGAGGAGAAAACCACCAAAAAAACCCAGAACAATACATAATATAAGACTTAGTCTTGCTTATGAATTACCTGCATAGAGACATTTGGAAAATATTAGTTTGATTTAGGAAAATTAGTGATATCACATTAGAATTAATTACTTGAACTGAAATAATATGTGTGCATGCACCTAAGGTGGTAGAAGTTCAGTTAGGTTACTTCACCCCAAAGGGAAGTAAACTAAATCAAACTGAAGCCATGAAGGGTTTAGTTACCATATGTCAGCAGTCTGTACACATACATGGCAAATACAAGGTCATCTCAGGGCTTAAGTAAGAACCACAGGCTAAATTAACCACATAAAAGTTGCTGTGGATCATCAATAAATTACATGGGTGTCTATGGCATATAATTCTCAACACAAAAAGCACAGAGGGATTCAGTATTTTTTTAACTATTTGACATTTGTGATTTTTTTTTCAAGCATTATCATAAAAATATAGCCAAAAGCAAATTGGCTAGATTCACTTCACTGAAAACCGTTCAACAATTCAGAATTTACAAATTGATGAAAAATAGAATGATATCATATGTTCTGTTAGGGGTGTGGATTGATTATTTAAGAGACTATTTTTTGAGGTTTCAACACACATCCCTCTATTCTGCCTACCACTGAAACAATGCCATGTAATAGTAGCTAAAGTTCATTACAGTAAACAAAGGTAGCAGTCAATGAAATACCCATTTTCTAGGGAGTTACCTGAAAAGAACCATTTTCCCAGGAAATCTAGTTCATTCTGCATAGCTTTACTCTATTCTTTTGCATAGAGGAACAGGAGAGCCTCTTGGCTACACTAGGTCCTGTTTCTTACTGGATGTACAGTAGGTAACAATCTTTGCACCCATCTTGAGAACAGACTCTTACTTGTGAAGACTTTGAAGACTGTAGAGCCTCCTACCTTTCTCAGGAACCCCCATTCTGCCTCTTTGCCTTCCATTCTGAGCTGCACAGAGCCTCACATACAGCAGANTATTATATATATATTGTATACTGGATTTTTTGTATGCAGCATGAGTGCACTGAAAACTGAAGGAGATAAAAAATGGGGTATGTGGCAGTTGGGTAGAGGTTTTTATGTTCTGTTCTATTTGTTAGTAATAGTTTGGAACTACAGAATGAGCACTTTAGCATGATGCTTTTAGGTAGATCAATGCTAAAAGAGCTAACAGTGAGTTTTTAATTGCCAGAATTTAACTTATTTTAGTTCCTTTTCTAATACAACAGTTCACCCCTCTAGCTACTGACTGAAATTGTATGTAGTTCTAGGCAGATAGCAAACTACTATCTGTCTTAAGTCAGAAAGATTTTAATTAGCAAAAATAGGACCACAAGGTAGCTGAAAGCATAGGCTCTTCTACACAAATCTACTGCAAGCCATTGATTCAGCAACTGGAGTGTTTCTTTAACTCGTGCCAGTTGCTGACTGTCACCTGGAGCCATTATTGCAATCAGACATCTTGAGGACACGTCAGCCATGCTTCAGCTCCCCAGCCAACTTCTTTTCCATTGGTGATAGTAATTGTGGATGTAACAAGAATCGTTATTACCTTCCCGTGCAACAAGGACTTTTGTGCCACAAAAAAATTACTGCACTGACTTTGCAGAACAGTCTTCAAAGGCCTCAGATGAATGTGCATATGACATGACAGATTTTTATTTTTAAATATAGAAGAACATTCTGTAAAACAGAACTATTTCTTCAAATAGCATCCATGCATTTCTGAAAAAAACACATTTCTTTCTAGTTTCAGATGCCATTAACATATTCTAAGCTATTGGATGTAGTTATATATACAGAAGAAAAAGATTAGATGTACAATTATAAATCATACAAATCAACCATTTAGAGTCTGAATACAATAGAATGAGACAGATGCTATAAAGACATGGGCAGGGTGATCTTCAGGAAGGAATAACCTCTAGGGGAACTAATGGATCCTGCAGAATGTGGGTCTTCTCCATGACCTCTGGAGAATCACTCTGGTAAAGCAGGCAGCTCAGAGAATTATCAGTGTTATTTTTCATTTGTAGGAATCACTGCTTCACACATGAAATTCTCCCCAGAATCATAAATCAAACCCCTGAAATCTGATAGGGAAGTGCAGAGAAAGGGGATGGGTGTCTAACTGGGGCTCATTGGGAAGTGGACCAGCCTGCCATCCAGTGCATGCCAGGAATTATCCCACTATACTCACTGCAAACATTAACATTTTTCTTTCAAAATCTTTATTAATTCTCAGTGGCTGCAGAGCAGTGTGTATGGATAACTGTAGAAGATCTAATGTATGTAGTGTTTTTAATTGAAAATCACTCAGGACTTGGCAGATATTAAATGCTGCCCCAAAGTCCCGAGACTGCTACAGCTGCCCAGAGCATGTAGCAATAAGCAACGGCAGTCTGAAAGATCTGCAGATGGCTCTTGGCATCGTTCTTCTTCTGGGAATATGACTGTCACATTGAGGATTTGTAAACCTGTATTTTGGTTTCATAGGTGATGAAGTGGATAACTAGTAAACTCATTGCTTTCTCTTCCTAACCTCATGGACATATGAGGAGAGGCCAAAAACCCTGTCTCAAAAGACTTAATGTTTTGTAAAACAAGTAAATAATAGCTTGGTGAATGTGTTAGAAAATTGGGTCACAGACAAACATACATGGTGTCAACGGCCAAGGTTCAGTCAAATATATTGAGTAGTATGGTTTCAAACTAAGTATTGTGCCCCAGATTTTATCAAAACAAGGACTTATGGGCAGCCTTAAGCTTCATTGAAACACCTCTTTAGCTTACCTTTTTATTAAAGTGGAAAATGACAAGGAAGCAGACATTTCAAGCAACTTGTTTATTTGTTTTTACTTAAGTGTTGCACTGGAGAATATTTTGTACTCAAACCCACACATTTGTGCTAAATCTGGTAGTAATAATAATAATAATAATAATAATAATAATAATAATAATAATAATAATTCCTTTGACAGTCACTCCATTTTCTTACAAATTTCCTAGGACAGCAACATGTTTACAGCACCACCTGCAGCATTATAAATCTAAAAACTTCTTGTCTAAATGGGGTAAATTATTGTAACTACTCAACCTTTTGTACTTATTTAGCACATGCAAACAACTCTGAACTGTACAGACATGTTTCAAATCCATTACTGCAATTTTGACAGTCCTCTCACCTTACCATGCTTCTACTTGTGAACAAACATACTGGGCTAGTGTATTTCAGTAAAATAGACCAGATCTCCTCTTGTGGAAATCATGATCAGAACTCACATTACTTTAGTACATCTAAAGTATTTTAAAGAAACTCTTTGCATGTCTGTAATATATTGACTACCTACACTGCAGAGATTAGTGGGAAATAGCTTTCTTCCAAGGAAAAAAATGTTAAATGACACTAGAATTTTCATTTAATGTAATAATTCTGCCCTGTTTATATCATAGAATCATAAAATACTACATTGGAAGAGACCTCAATGTGGTTTCATCCAACCCCTTTTTTGGTAAAAACGTGGTCTGGACAAGACTGCCCGGCACCCTGTCCATCTGAATCTTAAAAGTGTCTGAAGCTGGGAAGCCACTGCTTCCCAGAGGAGATTATTCCAATGTCTGATTGTTCTCATTGTGAAAAATTTTCCTCGTGTCCAGTTAGAATCCCCCCAGGGTTAACATGTGGCTTGTTGTAAAAAGCAAGTCTCCATCTTCTTCGTAACCATCCTTTAAATACCAGAACATGCCAATAAGGTCTCCCATGAGCCTTCTTTTCTCAAGGCTAAACTTCTGTGATTTCTCAAAGATTATAGAAAAAGGCCTTGCAATGACATCAGCCAACACTCTTGGGAGTATATTTTCAGGGCCAATCAATTTGTGAGGGTCAAGCTCCTGTAATAGTTCACATGTCAACTCTTTCTTCACTAATAGTGAGTTTATGTTTGCATCAACCTGGGCTTTTGTTCTCTATGCCTGAGGCCCAGCTATGATAGTAAAGACAAAGGTGAAGAAAGTATGGAGAAGCTCTGCATTTTCAGCTTTATTGTTTTAGACTAACTAATCTCTTCTGCTTAATAATGGACTAATATTATATTATATTATATGAATTAGAACAAATATATATTTTATTCTCAAGTTATGACGAGTTTTAATAAGCAAACTTTCTGAAAGACTGAAGGTAGGATGGGAGAAGAGAAGCCACCATGACCTCTGTTGGCACAGACTGTTGCATTTCCAAGGAATGGGTACAGACAAGGCAGGCAGAGACATATAATAAAAGCATAGAGATGTCACAGGCTTTTTTACAGTCGATGACTTTTGTTCTTATTCTCGAAGAGAGCACACAAACCTGCAATGAAAAGGGACATATTCAACTGAATCAGGCTTGTGAGAGCCCAGTACTACACGAACTTGACTGTTTCCAGAGTTGGGACCACTATCACATCTCTGGACAACCTGTTTTGGTTGTAATCATCTCTGTCTTGTTTTCTGATTTTCTTTGTGTGTTTACAGTTATTGATGATAAATTAATAGTCCTTCTTCATTATAAGTCTCTGTAGTTCTGTATCAGACTTCCTTTATTTGCCCTCTCCAGAATATCTTGGTCCGTGAATCCTAAATTTTGTTAGTATTGTGTCATGATAGGACATCTACAACTCCAGGACAACAATTATGGTTTTGTATTCATGTGCAACGTCCCTGGAAGTTCAAATGCAATTATGGATGATAAAAACAGTAGCTATATAAGCTGAATATTCAAAACCATAACTGCTTTGTTGTTCAGTAACATCTGACCCTTAAATATCAGAATACAGGAAAATAACAAAGGCAAATGGTGCAATAGGGCATAAAATATTCCTTTTAATAGTATTGCCACAGAAAGCAACAGAAAAAGGTTTACCTTTAAGGTAAACAGACTCAAAGATTCAATTGGAGAATTCTACAAAAGGAAAGGTTTCAAAAATAGCAGTGTTAATTGAGGAGAAGCCTGATATTTTGAAACAGCAAACGCTAGTGGTGGAGGAGAAACAGGTCAGAAGCCAAACATAAATTATAAGAGAGGCCATAAACATGAACCAGATTTCACAAATAGAAAGGGGAAAAGGTTTGAAGAGCCTTTAATGTTAACAATAAAATTTTGAAGTTGATGCGCAGCTTTAGAGGTAGTCGCTGCAGTTGCCTGAGTAAAGGGTAATATGAGAGTCCCAGAAAGAGTAATAAATTAAACAAGAGGCAGAATTTTGAGCAGATTGCAAGCAGAAGGCTGAAGGAATAGGAATACTATGAGATATTCATTACTCTTAGAAATAACTGTGGCCTGATAGAGAATTTTGGCTGAAAAATCTTAAACAAGTGTAAAAATATATTATAAATAAGTTAGTTATCATTCATCCTGTAGATAGACAGAGCACACCTGTGCATTTTTCACCTATGAGATTCAGATATTTTGGTAATTATTCTTTAAATAAAAGTTCTCACTGTGCATTATCAGTGATGAGCAAACGGGAGCAGCTTCATGTCACATCAGCTGAAAGAACAGAAGAATTTGGGAATGAAGGTATTGTGAAAACATGGTGTTTTGCACAGCTTTCAAATACTTTTAAGCATTGTTTATTGCCTATACATATCTAAAGCATTTTTCTTTATCCTGCAGAGGGAAAGAATGATTAAAAAAGGGTGAAAGAAACCTGAAGAGATTATTTAGATTATTTCTTTTCCAAAAAAAAAGCCAGGATCATTTTACCAGTGTACTCAGGCAATAAAGACTCCACTGCCTCCTTTGTCTATATCCATGCTTCATTATTCTTGATATTTAAAGGCTCCTCTTCACATCCGACGTTCTTTCTGAATGAAATGTAAAGCTATTATTATTTGTGCTGTATGTTACAGATATGGCAAATGTATTATTCCCTTTCTTTTCACAATGTTATTTGCATACTTGAAAAGTGTTATCATGATTCCTTTCCATCTTTCATTGCTAGATTAAAAAACTCAATTTCTTAACCATGCAAGTAAGTACTGTTCACTTCAGTGGAACAACCAGACAGTGACTCCCCCATGGTTTGAGGTAAACTTTGTTCACTGGTTGAAGTTAAGCCCAGTCCAGCACTCCACAAACAACAGGAAAGGGAATGAGCTTGGCAAAGCTTGTACTGGGACAGTGGAATTCTTCAGTTCAAAGTCAGGTGAGAGGTACTAGGAACAGGTCAAAGACAATGACTTCTCAAAAATAGCTAACACAGTACAGTTAGCCTCATTCCCAAACAGGGGCATGAGTGAACAGCAGAAGACTGCTGAAAGGGCCAGATGCACTGTAATAAGAAAAATCGGGGATGCCACTTGTTAAGACATGATCATATTAAGGGTCTATCTATGGCTCTGCCTCTAGCCACCTCTTTCACAAATGTTGCAACACACTGAATTGACAAGTTTTCTTATTTCCTTTGGTTGAAGAGAAATATGTCATAAAACTGAGTAAAACCATCATTTCAAAAGCATAAAGTTTAAGCCCAGACCATTGGTGACCCTGATTGTGACAGAATTCCCACAATGCGTTTTCTACTTTGTCTCTAGTATGCACTGAATACACTTGTGAAACACAATGATCCTATGTCATAAAATAATTGTCTTTGTTAAGCATATTGTAGCTTTATTTTTTAACAATAAACAGTGGTCATAAACAATAGCACTTATGTGAAATATAGTGTTTGCAAGGGCCTTGGGAGCTACGTCTTGGGAATGGAGATTCTAGTACAGGAACGTCTCCTGACAATCCTGCATTTATTGTTAGTACTATAATAATAATATCTTCTCTAACTTGCATAATACTTATGAAGAGCTTAAAACTACAAGGTTGTCTGTGCTGTCGTTCAAGCTCAGAGTAACTTGTACCATTTGACACGAAACCACCTGAAAAGTGGTCTGTCATAGTAATACTGACACAACCTTAACTCTATTGGCACTAGCAGGTGTCATTTGATTAAAGTATCTCCTGCTTATAGCACTGCCACAGTAATTAAAGCATGTCAAAATTACAAAACACGTGTAGTAAAGAAAAATTTTATGACAGAAAGATTAACACAATTTTAAAAACATGGTCTACTACAGTATTAAAAATGGAAAATTGTGTTCCAAGTCATAATGATTTACTGTTGAATTACAGAAATACTTGAAATACCTAAACATGATGGCAGTTGGTACTGTTCTTAAGCATTACACATGCACAAAAGTGCTATGACAAATACATTTAAATATCTTTAGTGCTGCAAAACCTGGAAAGGCAATTATCAGCAATAAAATTTCTATTGGATTTGGATAAATTTTAGACAATTAGCCTTCTTCTAAATGTAATTTCTAGCCCAGAAATCTATAGAGACACATGACTTATCCACATTTATTACTCATTAGAACAGAGTAATTCCTGTCATGGTCGAACATCAAGGGATTTATCATCATAAATTCAGATCAGCTAATGGACTCAGTAGTTCTTTTCTCCCAAGAAAAAATCCCTAGGTAAAACATGTGAAATACGAATTGACCACAACAAAATAAGTGCATAATAGTAATACACATAGTAGATGTATACAGTTATTATGCACAACATGTAGATAACGCACATTTATTATATATAGGTAACATATTAGGAAAATAGATTTACTCATGGGCACTTTTCAGACAGCACAGATAATGTCTGTGCATACCCTCTTATTAATAATTTTTCCTCCAAATGTTTCAAGACAAATATGATCCATGATCAAAATTTTTTGCTTTTCTGTTCAGGAAAAGCATCCTTTTTTCCTTTCTCAAGCGACAGTATAATGAGCCTAGTCTATCTTTTTTAACTCACAGGTCTTGTTCATCCAGCATATTAAATTTAGATTCTTCAATATAAGCAAAGAATCAAATGAAATATTTTTATGATTTAAAAGACAGAGTTCAACAGACCAAACAATTCAGCAGTTTGATGACAGCTACACTTTTCTCTACTTCTTAAAAAATAATTCCTATTGAGAACAAATATTTCAGTATAGGTTTGTATCATCTTACTTGAACCTTTTCCCCAATGGAACTGAACACAAACCTGAACATTTACAGGTGGACAAAGAATGAATAAATACAACTGTTTAATTACTATTTACTTTTCAACCTCCCTTGCATTCTTCTACATTAAGGCTAAGAAAAAAATTTAAAAAATCAAGAAATATCTGAGACTGGTTTACTTCGATGTCTTACTACTGTAATAAAGTCATTGGGATTTCTTTTTCAATTTTCCAGAGTTTATGACTGACGGATTTCACAGAATTTTAAACAGGATTCACGATGTGATCTGAAATGACTCTGAACACTTTCTATGTCTTGCAGAGTTATTTTAACCTAATTTTTTTTCAAACAATTAGAAAATTCCATCTTTCTGAGATTGTTGCTTTTGTTCACTTGATGCCTAGGGCCTCTTGTGTGAATTTCCATTTTTAAAGCAAGTTGCTACATGCACTTTCCTTTGTATTTAAAGGGAACAGAAATAATTATGTATGTGTAAACAGGACCAATTCTTTTAGTGTTTTCTTAGACCAGGAATGCAGATTTGAAGCAAACTGATTTTCCCTGCTTATCAAGCTTTCATTTGCATAGTAGAGCTTTTGAGGAGAGTGCAGGATAGTTGTTTTTCAAATTGAAAGTGAATCCAAATGTATGCTTCTAAGGACATCTAAGATTCTCTAACAAAACAGATGTTCAATCTGTGAGAACATACTAGAGATAGCTTGAACTAAATTGCACTAAAGATCAACAATCTGTCCACTAGGTTCTCACAATCAGCCTTGTTGGTCTCCATTTACACCCTTATTGCATTTCTTTTTAAACACATTTGGTCCTATTTGCTCTTCTCTAAATCTTCAGTGCAATCACCATTCTGAAAATGTGTATGTCCTCAGGTTTCCAGTGACAATGTAACTAATTCCACCTCCATCATACTATTCATCATGTTCTTTTTCCCATATAGGAGTCCAATCAAGTCCTGTATTGATGATGCTCTGAAAAATTACTGTCAGAAACCATCATTAAAAAGCTAGTTTTGCCCGTAGCATTAAAGGAAGTATTTAATAAGACTGGTCTCAAAATGGGTCATTAGGTTATTCATGGCATTACTTTTCTCCAAGTTAGTAATTCCCTTTGCAGCATATTCCATTATTACCTCCCACTTAGCTCATCTTTTCCACTTTAAAAGTTCTTGTACTAGCCCTATATTAACAAATTCAATAGGTAATTTCCCATGTGGCACCCTATCAAATGTTTTAGTGAAATGTAGACTGACTACACAAAACACATTTCCTCTGTCAACTGCCATTTAAAAACCAGGATAGCAGGGTTAATCTGACATGATCTATCTTTGACAAAGATGTTTTGCATTTCATTCCGTTTTTCATTTCTTTTCCTACATTTGTTCTTATTACTTTTTTTTTTAACACTGAAAAGCTTTGCACATTATTGAGGTCAGACTACTAAGCTTGTTGTTACTTGATTTTCTTTTTATTCTTAAACATGGTGTACAAAATATCATCTTGAAGTTAATGCACTTATTAAACACTTTATCTTGCTGAATATACAATGCCAGATCTTTAAGGACTCTGGCACAAAGATTGCTGCTACTGAAAGTAAAATAAAATCAAAGAGTTTTGAGATAAAACATTTTGTTTTTTCCCAGACTTTCCTTAATCTTATAATTACTTTACTGAAAGCTTAGGTCACATGTTTATTTAATCTGAGGAATAATCTACACCATATTTTATCATAATCACAATCTCATGAATGTCCCCTGGTCTCTGGCAACCCTAGGAGCTGTGTTTGAACTACTTATCACTCTGGATCTTCACTGTCCAAGAAGACATCCAATTTCAAATTAGGAGCCATAATAGATGGCTTAAATAACACCACAGGCACATAAAATTATGCATTGTATTAATTAAACTATGTTTTCTAGTCATAAAACCCTCAGTGTTTACAATCACGTCTGGTAGCAGTTTCTAATTTGTCTTCAAGCTTCATATAGGATATGGAACTTCTACCTAACCAATAGTTGGATCAGCATGAGTGCACAGTTGGAGTGTAGTAGAAAGGAAATACAAAAAGAAAGATCAATGTCGACATATTGGCTTCAGTTGATTATGAATTTTCCACATTTCTCTGTAGGCTGGTCCAGTGGATAAATCTATTAAAAATGTATAAATTGTTTTCAGTTTGTGTTTTTTAAAAGTTTTGTTTAAGTAGCTGATGGATGATGCTCGTCCACATTTACCTATTCTTTTCTGTGACTTCCCAAGTCAAAGAACTTCAAGGATATCTTGAAGTTAAAAAGAATAGAATGACACTGATGATAAAAACTGGAAGGATATGTAATTTCAACATAATTTTATTATATGGTATATTATTATGATAGGTTGTATGCCATACCTTTGCAGGAATTAAAAGAAGCTGCTTTAAATTAAGTTGCACTGTGGGTAAAATATTTTTTCTTAACTATTGAACATCTATTACTAATCATAATAACAATTAAAGTAATAAATGTTTCCTCAAAGACAGTGACAAATGTTTGTTCATAACAGCTCTCATTTTGAGAGATGACTTTCCCAGATCTGTACCTGAGCTGGCCTTTGGAGAAGCTGGGAAATCTAAGTCGAGAGTTATAAGTTTTGCCTTCGGTACTCCAGGTTTCTAAATTCTTCAGGTGTCTACTAGGCTGACTTTTATCTTCCTGAGGGAAAAGCCGATGTATATAAAAAGGTATTTCTGAATAAGAATTTAGCATTACTCTAAGCTGATTAATTGACATCTCTGAAAAGTGTCAGTTGGGTAGACATACTTTTTTACATGAATATTACTGTATAAAAGACCTAGATACTGGACCCTACCAGGATCAGAAAACAAGTATTGAGTTCCTGGTTGAAATTATGAGCTAGAATCACTGATCAAAAGCATAAAATAGAGCTTGACGAATTTAACCATTTCTATGATTACACTGAATGAATTTCTTTAGTTTGTAAGCTGTGGTTTGGATATTTCAGTTCTGCTGTAAAGGTCAGACCCTTCCCTCAAACTAGTTTTAAAGCCAAGAGGGAGCAAGGGCTTTGCCCTTAGCCATCCAAAAAGTGTCAGTCTTCAAGACAAAACTTATGTCTAATCTGTTTCTGAATGTCTGTCTGGTTGTAAACCTCAGAGTCACTAAGAGAGTTGGGTTTGTTCAGCCTGGAGAAAAGAAGGCTCCAGGGAGACCTTAGAGCAGCTTCCAGTACCTGAAGGTGGCTACAGGAAAGCTGGGGAGGTTTTTTTTACAAGGGTGTGTAGTGATATGATGATTGGTTCGTTTGAAGGGGGAAAGACTTAGATTAGACAGGAGGAGGAAATTCTTTGCAATGAAGTTAGTGAGCACTGGAACTGATTGCCAAGTGAAGATGTGGATGCCCTCTCCCTGGAGCTCTTCAAGGGCAGGTTGAATGAGGCCTCATTTGGATCCTGATCTAGTGGGAATTGTCCTTGCCCATGGCAGAAGAGATGGAACTAGATGATCTTTAAGGTCGCTTCCAATGCAAACCTTTCTATGATTCTATGATTCTATGATTCTATGAATATAGCTTTTAGTGATCAGACAACACTTTGAGTCTGCCAGTCCTAAGCTTTTCAGTTAATGTTTTACAAAGTGTCAGAGTGAAAAAAGATTGATTATGTAGCACAATTGTTTGTTTCAGAACAGAAAACAATGAGTGTATGTGACTGCACTGGCTGAGATATTAACACAGCTTATTTTTATTAAAGGATAAGTGAGGTTTAAAGTGTACTAGGAGCAGAGTGTGGAAAATATGTTAAAGACAGTTTGATATGTATGAATTAGAATGAAATCTGGGTTTGAAATGGGGAGCAGTTGCACCTGGGGAAGCAAGCTAGAAAGTCACTGGAGTGAGTTGTACCAATCACTTTTCTCTAGTCTTCTAAGTGTGCCTTCTAATGTAGACCAAAGTAATAGCTTCTCTCTGCCATGATTAGTGGGAAATCAGCATGTGTAGTGCACTGAATTTTTAGGGCAGTCATTCCTGTTTAATTCTGGTTGCTCTTCTACGTAATTTTCTGCATCAAACATAATTAAATAAGGGATGTTCTCTAAATAAAATTTATTTTAAATAATCTGTATTCTTTATGTTGACGGGCAGTTAATTTCTCAGTTATTAATCACTACCTAATCAAAATTGATATCTCTAAAGATGATATATAATCACAATGTTTCTGTAAAAAAAATTATCTAGTCAGTAGTGTTTAAATAATTGAATAATAAACATTCTGCTACTACTTTAGTAACAAAGCAGCATTTCTTACAATTGGAGAAATGAAGGTAAAGTGTAGGTAACACATTGTAAGGCTATGTAACAATAACATAAAGGGTCATTCAAATAATTTGATATCTGTGATATTTATTTCTTCTAGAAAAAGAGAGAGCCCAAGACAGAAGTATCTGTTTGCATGCATTAGTACTGAAGACTTCTAGCAATACATATGATCAGAACTTTGAAAGTCCCTTTTATTTATGTATCAAATGAAAAAAAGGTGGAATCATGGAACAGGACACATGAAAATAATAAGAAACATCCAAAAAATATCAATTTAATACTGAGTACAACTTTTGACCTGGTGGAATCAGCACATGGATTACAGTAAGTATATCTTAAAAGAAAACTTGCATCAAAATTTAATCTAATACGTCAAAGTACACTGTAGGTAGAAAGAATACAACTAGAAACCCTTTTCTGAAGTATAGCAGATCACTTGTTGCACAACAACCACAAAGGACAATAAACTTTAATCATCAAATCAAACACGGAACTAGGCAAACTTATGCCTTCTGCCCGCCCACTCTGCCCTCTAACTGGGACTTCCCAAAGTTTCAGCAGTTTGAAGGCTAACAAGGAATTAAGATTGGTCTAATGGAGTCTTCACACTTGCACTCGTAACAGTGTGCTCTTTTCATACAGAGGACAAGAAGTGATCAAGAAGTGAACAGTAAGTGAACAGATGTTCTACCTCTAGGCACTGAAATCAAGCTACTTTGGGTGGGCTCTCTATGTATTAATGGAGGCTGCTTTCAATATTAATGATTCAGCTTGGGAAAAAAAGTCTATTACTTCAAAGCACATCTTGCAAAAGTGTGTAAGTTGAGTTGCCTGACAAAAAACCAGGTATATAGTGGAAAAATCAGGTGTTTTCTCCTTGATATGGAATTTATGCTGGCATATGCTAAAGCAACTAAAAAAAAGGAGATCAAATGACACCTACTTGGATTCACTTTAGGTTATCATCTATTTATTTACTCAAAATCCTGCTACACATGAGGACCTAGTCAAGAATCAAAACCATTGCTACCTAAAAGACATCTTACTGCCCTAAATTAAACAGGAAAGACCCCTCTGCAGTCATTCCCACAGTATAGTGACTAAGCACATTTAAGCTCTTGTCATTAGCTTCTCTAGAGCTTCTGGATCTCTAACAGGGCTAGCTTCAGCCATACTGAACTTAGTATGCGAAATCTTGCTAAATATTTGATCTAAGAAAATGATATAATGTAAATTCAAGCAAGTGAATTAAATGCCAGTTGATGAAAGCACCTCAGAGCAATGATGATCACAAGCTCTAGAGGCAATGAATATGAAGTGATGAATCTTATTAATGTAAACAAAAACCTGAAGTTGGAGTGCAAAAAAGGATTTTTTCACTGGAGTTCAGCAACATGATAACAAGCAACAGGCATGGACTGAAACATAAGAAGTTCCCTCTGAATATCAGAAAACACTTTTTTACTGTGAGAGTGACTGTGCACTGCAGCAGGTTACCTAGAAAGACTGTGTAATCTCCATCAGTACAGATCTTCAAAAATCATTTGGTCACAGTCCTGGGCAACTGGCTTTTGGGAACACTGTGTGATCAGGGAGGTTAGTTCATGTGATATCTAAAGGTCATCTCAAGACCGGACCATTTTTTGTTTCCATGAATGTCTCTATCAGTCTTCACTCCCTCCTGAAGTGAACTGTCCTAGAGCCTGATGCAAGTGCTATCCATAGCCTTTGTTCCTTTGCTTCTAAAATATATCAGTAGACAAGGGTGGCACCATCCTTTGCCTGTTCCACTCACACAAATGCGATCATGTACGTATGTGGTTGATTCAAATAAAAAAGCATCAAAATAGCACTTTCTGCCACCTTTGTGCTTAACAAAGGAACTCACTGCTAGAGAACTCCTTCAATAACAATCAGTTATAGACTGAATCTGTCTCTTCTGTGCCACCTACATAGATCCAAAAATGTAAAATGAAACACTGGAGACTGGATGTTTGATTGAAGAGAGATCTCGCTGAAGCAATCCATATTAACTCACAGAACGGCAATATTAGGATAGCAAATGTCAATTCATTAATGGAAAAAAAAATGAACTTTGTGCTTCAACTGCAAGTTTTAAAGTCATATATAAATGCATCCATATTCATCATTTTAGCACAACGAACAAGAATATAGAATCATAATTCAAGATGAGGATGATTAGGTTGAGCAGGAATTCTCTCATTCCCTGCTGTAAATTTCAAAACATCACAGGCAAAGATTTTGGGAGTGGGGAAGAGGGAAAAGTTAAGTTTTAATTTTAATTAGAGACAGGTTACTTATTTTTGTTGCAGTTTATAGTGATTGTATTTAACCTGGACAACACTTCTTAGGGTTTACAGCTGGTTTCCTAAGGGCTAGGTAAAGGGAAAACAGCATAGTCAAGCTTAGTATTTTTGACACACACTTAGTAATATTTTTTTTTTTTTAAATTCTATACTCAAGGAAGAGGTGTGCTACACTAATAACTTCCCAAATACCCTATATAATTTAGCTACAGGCAAAAATACATGAATAAAAAAGCAAATACAGGCACAGACACACATGTGCACACACACTTTCTGTGCAGCAATTCCTATTTTCCTGATTTAGTGTGTAGTCCCCAAGTCCACTGAAATATTGAGCCCTGAAGAGTGTGATTAGCCTGGGTTTTAGAGGTGTACCACCATGTTTTATTTTTTGGAAAAGAATGCACAAGAAATAGTGTCTGTTCCACACTTCTATGCCCTATGAGAAGATCTTTCTATAGTCCTTCTGCATTAGTTGCAAAGTGTGGAGAGAGGGGTTTTACTACCATACTCTGTATCTCCTAACTCATTTTTATTCCTACTTCCTATACATCAGTATGAAAGGAATGAAGGAATATCATTTTTCCATAACTAGGCTTGCACCTTGCCAAGATCCACGCTTTTTTCCCACATTTGTCTGGTTACAGCTCCAACCTAATCAGCCCTTGAACTCTATTACATAAACAAATGCAAATCTAGAAACTAAGTTTATGGAGTTGGTACAGCTGTTAATCCACTGTTTTTATGTGACGGGGCAGGTTAAAGAAAGAAAAGCAAACTCCAAATGAATCTGTTCCACAAAATGCATATCCTGCACAGGCATTGCAAAGGTTAGACTAATGACTATGAGAGGATGAGATTGAAGACAGTAAATTATTTCTATACTCAATGCTCACCAAGTTATCCATCAAAGACAATTTACTTGGTGTTTGTGCTGGAGGTGTGAACGCCATTTTCCAAGATATTTTTTCCTCAATCAGTTTTTTTAAAATAAGTAACCTATACTGTATAGCTGTTGAGTGTGTTTGAATGGTATGAACCTTGCCAAGTATGGAGTGGAGTTCCTTGTATAGAATAAATTTTATATTACTTACCAATATAAAATGATGAAGCATAATCAGTCATCTTCCTGTGGTGACTCATAATAATTACTGTATTAAACTTTGATAACAGTTTTCTCCTCCCTTATGTATCATCTCATATTTCCCTGCACTACCCCCCTGGCTTCAACAGTCTTTGCCAGCCTTCTGGTAATATTCTGTTTTGTACAGTGCCAGTAATACTGTCTATCATCTCAACCCTCTGCTTCTTGGAATGATTAATATTGCGCTTTGGAAATTATTTGAGACAGAAGGCTCCACAACTGTACTTATAGGCTCAGCCTAGTTCCCTGAAAAAAGGTTTAGTGCATTTTCAAAAGAAGAATTTTTCAGATAGGATTCCAAATGGATTTTCAACTAGGCTTCAACCTTTTTGAGACCTATGGATGTTGAATAGACTTTTACTAGTTGCCATGCCAACTGATACCAGAGGAACACTCTGCTGTGTGTTCATGCCTTAGAAAGCTTCACCAGATGTCTTCAACAAATTGCCATGAAAAGACTTGGGTCTGTCAGTCTTGATAGGAGATAAAAATCAGACTGAAATGTTCCTGCCTCCTCTTCTGATAAAACCAGCCCATAAAATATGTAGACCTGCACTGCTCTCACAGTAAACCAGCGAAATCTTTCCCCTACCCTAACTCCCCCTCACTTCCTATACCAGGATTTTTAAAATATTTATGTTCTTATTCCTACATGAAGCACAAGGCTTTGCAGCTGACATCGTCAGGCAGTGCAAAGTTAGAAGCATCTGGCTGGCAGTGGAGAAAGAGAACAAGATAATAAATTATTGATATACATAAATCAACACCCTTTAAATGTTCGTCATTTGAAGGAAAAAAAAAGCAGCTTTTGTTATTTCAGCTAGAAAAGTGTTAAGATGATAAACACCTAACACTGTATCAGCTGCTTTGTGATTTTCTTTTCGTACTCCAGAAACCAAATCTATCCGTGAAACATACTGTCATTCTCTGGAGGGGCAGTATGGAAACACAAAAATGGTTTTCCTAGTGATCTAAACATTCAGGTTTTGNTTTTTTTTTTTGTTTTTGTCTTTCAACATTGTGGCTGTGCAAGACTAACACTGTATTCAAACACTTCAAAATGATGACAGAAAATGAGGTTTAAGAATAAATAATGCCTCAGAGGAGCATGCCCTGCACCATAATCTGAATTAAAAAACTATGACTGTAGCAAGAACTGTGGACACATGGTACTTCAGGAGAACTGTTCATTCCTTTTATGATGTTTATCTATACCTTCTCATAAACTGTAAGGCACTAGGCAGTCAGGATACTGAGTGAAATTCAACAGAGCATGATTTGTGAATAAACTACTGTGAATTTCTGGAAGAAGGAAACCAAAACAATGTGTCACAAATCACTTCATTCTGTAATTCAATGCTTGTCACATTGTCTTCATAGGAGTCTACAGAGTACCTTAATTAATGATCATTACAAGTGATATCATCCAGACAGATGTGGACAAGATGGAGAAGTGGGTCTGTGTGAACCTCATGGGGTTCAATGAGGCCAGGTGCAAGGTCCTACGTCTGGGTCAGGGCAATACGCTGTTTCAGTACAGGATGGGGGATGATGTGATTGAAAGTAGCCCTGAGGAGGACTTGGGTGTGCTGGTTGAAGCTCAACCAGAGTTGCCAATGTGTGCTTACAGCCCAGAAAACCAACTTTATCCTGGGCTGCATCAAAGGAAGTGTAGCCAGCAGTCCTCTCCTCCTCTCCTCTGCTCTTGTGCAATCCCACCTGGAGTATTGTGTCAAATTCTGGAATTCTCAGCATAAAAAGGATATGGAACTGTTGGAACAGTTCTGCAGGAGGGCTATGAAGATGATCAGAAGGGTGAAGTACCTCTACTGTGAGGACAGGCTGAGGGTTTTTCAGCCTGGACAAGAGAAGGCTCCAGTGAGACCTTAGAGCATCTTCCAGTACCTGAAGGAGGCCTACAAGAAAGCTGTGGAGGGGCTTTTTACAAAGGTATGTAGTGATAGAATGAGGAGGAACGGCTTTAGATTGGAAGAGGGAAGATTAATATTAGACATGAGGAAGAAATTCTTCATGATGAGGGTATTGAGGCACTGGAACAGGTTGCTCAGGGAAGTTATGAAAGCCCCATCCCTGAGAGTGTTCAAGGGTCCTTTAAGCAGCCTGGTCTAATGGGGGGTGTCCCTGCCCATAACAGGGGTGTTGGAACTAGATGATCTTTCAGGTTGCTTCCACTCCACACCATTCTATGATTCTATGATTCTATGATTCTATGATTCTATGATAAAGTCAAGTGTTAGACCTCTGCTGCAGTTTTATCTTCCATTGCTTGTCCATCAGTCCTTCTACGTTTCTCTGAAGTTACCAGACTTTTACATCCATAGGAGCTGAATATTAGGAGTACCAATATACTACTAGAAAGAAACTAATAATTCGTATTTGTTATTCTAATGTTACTTATTCTGTATCAGTGAACAGCCTACCTTCTGTTAAATTGATTCGATATCCTTTACATCTTACACTGAAAATTGTTAGTAATCCCTACACAGGATTTCCATTTGTCTCATCACTCTGAGGACAAAAGTTCATATTAATTTTAATTTTCCACATAATTTTTTAAATTCATTTTAGAGTCTTGGGTCTGCTGCAGTGGTCTCACACAGCTATTCTTCTTATTCTCCCTTGAGGTGGTTTTCTCCTGCCAATGGATCAATCAACTTGCCAATATAAAACACTCCTGGCACACGCAGTAGTTATTTATTTAAAAATTTGCTTAGTAGTGTAGGCTCAAGACGTACACCTCTTGTCTCCAGGAATGCCTCAGAGGACAGTAGCACAGCTGTACCCTAGCAGATTTGACTATAAGACAAACAATATAATGCAGAACTTTCAAACTGTGACTGAGGACTTATTCTAACTCCAAGTTAAATTTACACCAAGCTGCATGCATTTGCATAGAAGCATTTCGGCTGGGTTGTTCGCTGCATCGCTTTCTTGGTGGAAAACCCTTCATTTCCCTTAAGGTGTTCCATGGAAGTTTCCTTGTTGGCACTTTCTATCTCAGGGTACCCCAGCTCAACTCCACAAGACTTCAGCTGTGCCATGGGATTCCCAACATGATGCGGGGCAACAGGTGGAGATCCCATACCAGCACACCATCCCTCTACCTATTGAGCATCCTCCTGCAGTTTGTCATAGGCAAGCCTGATATTCTTTACATATGGTTTAAAGTCCTATCAATGAGTCCTGTAATCTCCTGGGCAAAGACCCACCCCCATGTTTGAGAAAGCTGGCTCCCATCTGATGTCTGTAAACGTGGTGCAGTGTAGGTCATCCCATTGTCAGAACTCCAAAATTATTATGGTGACACCATCTGTGGAAGAATGTATTTCTAGACTGGGCCTGCCTGATCCTTCCAGTGCCAGTACCCATAACTGGAAGGTTTCTTACAGCAGCGGATGCTTTCTGTGCAAACCCCATGCTGTCTCTAAATGTAATTCATATCCTTGGATGGAAAAATCCACTAATTGTAATATGCAAAAGCAGAGAATTTTTAGAGTATCAGGTCTTCTTGTCAGACAGGAATTTTATGTGACAATTTTGGGGCTTTATAAGATGTATGCAAGGCTCTGCAACTTTATCTTAATGGGTGTTTTATAGTTAAACACATGCAACTTGTTGATATAGTTTCCTCTGTTCTATTCACAATAATTTTTTTTTTCCATGGACTGTGACTGCAATTTTAGGTGTATTTAAGTTTAGCTTAAGTTTATTTAAATTAAGTTTAATCATAACTTTATTTAAGACTTCAGGAGGAGGTTGTAGCCTAATTTTTCATTAGTATTGGTGTAAATGAGCATTTAAAAAGTACAGACTGGAACTGCCTCATGTACTTAAATGGATTAAGAATAAAAAATTTTGCAGTTATCAATTTGTAGTCGTCTTCCAGAGCTGATATGAAAACACAGAATGCAAGTGAAATGCTTGCCCTGCAATCAGCAAACAATCTCTTTCGAAAAAACAAAAACTACCAAGAATTTTCAATAATTTTTTTCCCTATCAGGTGTTGCAGATGATGCATCATAACTGTTTTCCCAGTCATGCTATGTATTGAGCAACCAGAAGACTCACTAGGAGTTTGTATGAAGCATAAAGAGCTCAGTAAACACTGAAATTTTAGAAGAGATCTATCTCCTGTTGCATGACTATTTTGGTATATGGTCACTAAAAGATTTCTTCACTATCAAGTATCACAATTGTTACTGTTACGAGTGCTTTGTTAAAATAACATTAGTGTTGAAATAGTAAGCAAAATCTGGTGGCTGACTGGGAGTTGACCACATTAATGTAGTAAACTGAAAAGCTTTATTCAATGCTCTTGGCAGACAGTAAGCCTCATTTCTCCGACTTTGACTAAGGAACAGGTGTAGTTTCCATGCATCCAGCAGAAAGTTAGCATGGTTACAGAAACATATGCAGCAGACTTGAAGGTATAATTAGCAAACAGGATTCTGTAATTATTCTTCTATACCACTTGTGCCTTACTCACATGCAAGTAAGTGATTAGTGTGACAACAGTGTGTTTTACTTTAGTTTCTGCAATACAGTTCCAACCTGGAGTCTACCTCAGAGAAGAAGGTTTGTTTGGGTTTTTTTTTTTGTTTTTCTTGTTACGGGCATGGAAAAAGTCAGATGAACAAACCAGAAATCTTTAGGGTAGAAAGGAAAGATTAAATAGAGTTCTGAAAGCAGATGACCTTCCATTTTATTCATTTATTTATATATTTTCTTCTTATCCAGTGGCTTACAGAATCCACAGAGTTTCCTTTGGGTCTTCACAAAGTATATTTTCCTGAGGAGTTTTTTCCTG
>WAAB01018436.1:101120-132548 GCA_013389865.1 Piaya cayana | reverse complement strand
TCATATAACAATACTTTTTTTAAAAAAAACAAACACTTGCAATCTTTGAATTAGAGATAACTGCTGAGGAGCAGTTATATCTGTTCATTTGAGTGAAAGATACTAAACTTTCTTGTGCAAGTTGAATAGCCACAGTTTCTCCTTTTTGTCAAGCCTGTGTGTCCTTACTAAGAAGTTTAGCACCTTTCTGTAAAATATAGTTAGAGCTGTTTAAACAGGAGGCTGAAAGAACACTCAATAAAAATCAACACATCTACTGAGTTTCAGCTGTTTAAATTAAAAGAATTTGGCTTTGGAGAGCAGGCATAGCACCTGCTTTAACTGAAGATCTGATCATACTTGCTAAGAAATGTGTTACAAGCAGAAAAGACTACCTGGAAAACAGGGGTAAGGAAAGAAAATTCATGAGTAGTTTCAGCTGCTGACAGTTTGTATAACAGACTGCTAGGAATGTCAAAATGCAAGCAAACAGGAAATATTTCCTGGAGGTAACACTGTCAAGAGAAAATGAAGGCAGACAATAAGACAAAGCAAAAAAAATAAACTACTTGATAGGCTTAAACACGTCTATATGTCACCCTCCAAATAAGTAAAGAAATTAAGGAATGCACTGATAAAAACAATGTATGGAATGTCTTGTGGTGAAAAAATGCAATAAAATTTATGCAAAAATGTTAGCAAGCATCTTGTCCTGTACACTAAAATCCCACTTAAACTATAGATCAAAGTCTTAGCTTTACTTGATATTTGTCAGGTGAATCAGAGTAAAATTTTCTCCTGAAAGGCTAAGCCAAAGCGTTTACTTGTTTCTGCTTACTTACAAACTGAAGCTTACTTAGCTCCACCTGCCTCAGAGAGATTTTCTCTCACAGTCAGTCTCAGGGCTGCAGTAGTTCAGAGCAGCAGAGAGAATCAGTGCCTCTTTGAACTGCATCACAATAGTGTCACTGCAGTATTAGAGCAACCTGTGGGAATGCAGAGAGCCACAGTGAGCTTCTCCTTCCCAGATCTTCTCTTTTAGCTCCCTGTTAATGGCAGAGTAGCAGCCTGTGTGAGGAGAATATTTGCCTGGTACATACCTCTCACACCGCTGCTGCCATTGCCCTTACTCCCTTTTCTTTAGGATCAGGGGTATATGGTCCTACCTCTCAAAACCATACAAAGATATTAAAATACGCACTTAACCTCAACCAAGTAGAGAGATCCCAGATAGGCTAACTGCAGCAGCTAGGCATAAAAGGGGAAGATTTCAGAGCATCTTCAAGAGAGCTTGTTGGGTGAAAGAGCCACATTTCTCCAGGAGTTCTAGCTTTTGAGTGTTTACTCTGTATAACAAAGTGGCGAAGTACCAATCAACATCAAACTCCTAAGCCATTTTTCTGCTTGAATTAGTTACCAAAACTTCTGGTTGCAATGGAAGTATATTCTCTCCTTTTCTCAAGAACATTCAAATAAGAAACATCTAATGTAAGGCTTATATGCAATTCAACAAGTTTTAGGACAGTGATCAGGCCACCACGATGCTGAAATTATAGCTGAGTTTTCCTGTGTTGTGGGTACCATGGTGCTGTTTATCAGGCAGTAATATGATTAAATCAGTGATGGAAGTTTACTAGACAACATTGATGCAGCTTCATTCAGTTTGCCTTTTTAGTCCAGTCCAAGTTTTAACAAAATAGCTTTAATAGAATTATTTTAATGCTATTTTAGTACTGTTTAATGTTATCTTAATAAAATATGACTTTATGAATGACAGTTTCAAGACTTGTGAATATAGTGTTTGTACTTTACGGTAGCCAGTTTGTCCCAAAGCATATGTAGAACTGGGATATAAACACAGAACTTTAACAGTTTCATTTTCTTTGTTTCTGTTGCAATAAAAGAAAAAAATTAATTTGGAATACTAATGATATGGTAATAAGTTCCAGCTGTTTTTCTCTTTCTTTCACAATGTCAATTGTAGAGATGGAAATGCAAATAAAAAAAATCTTCTAAAGAGAGCAATTGAGGCTTCATTGCCATTAATTTTCTAAAACTGAATTATTTAACTTTTACTTAAGTTAAAGTAATACTTAATGCATTGATCTAATTGGTATATTAAAGCCAAACATTACACTAAGACCACTTTCATGACCACCATACAAACTCAGTCTTTATTTAATAGCAAAAATAAGATGATCATTTACTCAAAAGTTATTGTCTAATGCAAATTATTTCTTTGTAGAAGTAGTATGGTATGATCACTTAAGTAATTTTAGCATAATTAAAACATGAGACTCTCCATTCCTCTGGCTTAAATTGAAATAATATTTTCCACAAGTAAACTTTGTATACACTTAAAGCCCAATAGAAAGCATATGTCAAAGATTAATGATACAATTAAAAAGTATTGTAAATTTAGTCCTTAGCACAATGCTTTTTCTTTAGAGGCATTAAGCTGTACCATTTTAAGAGTAATTATTATTTCATATGAGTTAGTCTGCTTAAAAATGAAATGGTATTGCTTATTCACGAGAACTGGAAATAAGGAGATAAGACATGCAAGTTACAAAGAGTACTTCTCCCTGCTGAAGAGTTCTGGACCAGGTTAAAAAGAGTTGTAAAAGTGTGTGAAATCATTAACATATCTAGGAAGACAGAGATGAAGTCTGTAGAGGAAAAGACCGCCTTACATAGCCAACACATAAACACTTGTTATTTCCACTGTTTCATTTGAACATACTATTTCTTTGACTTTTTAAAGATGAAACTGCAGATTAGGCTATTCTAACAACAAAGTCAAAGTTAATTAGTCTAAACTAACAGCCAAGTTGTAAACTACTTGAGGTCAACTCCACCCTCAGGAAAATGAGCATTAATGAGACATTTTAAAGCACTGTCTGTTTTTATAAGCAGTGCAGGGAAAGGCTAAGCCAATAAAACATGATCGTTCCATTCTATATTTTAATATTAGCCTCCAAATGACAGGATACTTCTGTATGCTTTGATGACAAAGCCTTATACCAAACTTATAACAACACACGAGTAGAGGAAATTACTGTCACTCTACATTTTGGTCACTGAATGTAACAAGCAAACAACAGTGAAATCTCTATCAAATGGACTGTGATGAGAAGGTCCTGCATGGCTTGGACAACAAAGAGACTCCTTAGAGACTGGTGTGAGGCTTCCTCTTTTTACACTGAAGATAAATCATTAGGGTCTCAGTTGATTCTGGAGTTTTTTGTGGGTTTTTTTGGGGGGAGGGGCGAGCAGGGCACAGAATTCAGATGTTGTTTAGAAGTGCTAGGCATGAGCAGCTGTTGTTAATTATGACTTCATTTTCTCCTCCAGACTTCTTTGGTTCCATGCCATAACTGCATGGGGCATGAGGGTTTATGGCTTGAAAATAGCCTTGTCATTTGGTGAAGTCTAGCAGAGCAAAGAGGGCTTGATAAATGATAAAAACGTTCCTTGGAAAGCTCCTTAGATCAGATTAGTTCTCTGTTGTTTGTTTTTAGAATCCCAATAGTCTTGAACAATTAAAAGGTAAATACATGAGGCCACACAATTCATGAACCATGTAGAAAATATTTAACAGCTATTGAATTACCCTTGAAGTAACTCTTCCACCCTCTATTTACATGATCTGTTTATATGCTCTGCTTAGAATGTTAAATAAATTGAGTTAATCACATAATTAAACTCCAATTTAATGTGTATTCCTCATATACTGAACATCAGACAAATGCCTAAGTACCTTGATGAACTGGGGTCTTAGGGCGTGACTCTAAAAGGTATTATGCAGTCTGGCTCTGAGACAACAGTGCTAACTTGCAAAGCTTTAAATCTGTAGAAGACAAATAACATGTTTTTCAGCAACCTGTGGGATTTTCCTCTTTCTCTCGCCTGCCTCTTTGCCCTTATTGGATCTTTAGAAGGGGCTTCAACATTTTGCAGAGCTGAAACTTCAAAATAGATATGAAGAGTCTCACACATTAGTTTCTGTGTAGTGTTAAGTGGGTGGTTAAAAATCTGGGACTAGGTCCAGACAAACTAGTATTGTTAAAATTCATATGGGGGGTATAGTCATGGGATTAAGAGGGTGATGATTTGCTTTATGGCTATTTTCACTACATAATTTACAGTGCTGTCTTTTGGAATAAACCAAATTTTAGTATTATAAATCTTCTTATTCAATTTATTTGTTCAATTTCCACAAGTCTTACTGTTCTGTTTATTCTTTCTATTGTCTTTTTTCTAGAGAAAGTAAGTACCCTTTAAATGGAATTATTGAAATTAAGAGCAGTGAGACATTTTAACCCAGATCTCATTTTAAGGCAGAATGATGCTGCACAGACTGTGGTGAGGAAATGCATTAGGAAAATCCTTCTAATTTGCTGCTGTAAAGTGCAGCAGCAACAGGATACTTTTAGCTGGTGTTCAAAGTAATTGTGAGAATGATGGGACTCAAACTGTCCTCCATGGGAAATTTATCCTTCATCCAATCAGCAGAAACAACTAATGCACTGGAAGGTGTATTATATCCCATCTACTTCCCAATAAAGTCAGTGGTGTCCAATCAGACACCTATTGTTAGTAGAGAATCTGAAATTGATACAATCACCACATTGATCTACAGTTGTGTCTGTCATTTGCTTACTGCTCTGTCCTCCTCCCTTTCCACCATGCAGTTGTTTCGGAGCATGAGTCTGCAGCACTGAATTTTAGAACACTTTAATTATCCGATTTGTTAGGGAGATTAGGCTAAATAACATCAATTTACTCAGCCCAGCTCCAAACAGGGGCCATTGGTAATGACATATGGAAAGGGAGAGGGTATATTGCTGTGCAGGTCCCCGAGATAACAGAGGAGACACTTGCTCTAAACCCTGCTATCACACCTGGCCTGGAAGCACAGAAGATCAGATTGATTGTTTCATTTTACAAATGATTGTCTCCCAAACCTGCTGGAGAATCTCCTATTGATGGTTTGGAGGTCATCTGTCTGGATTGAGAGAGAAAGGAAGGTAAAAGAAAAAAAAAAGCCTTGAAATAGTCTTCTTATGCTTATGAACTCATGAAGATGCAGAGCTAGAGGACAGGATTTGTTTTGTTCAGTCCAATTGCAAAGCCAGCTACATTAACTACTAGTCAGACTTACTTTTCCTTATTAGTAGACAGGCAAGTGATAGGCTGAGGGACACAACTGATAACTTATGGCTTTTGCTGATAGAAACAAGTCATAAATTAATTCCTCATGAACTTAATTTGAAAGTTTATGGGCAAGGATCATTGCACAGGTATTCTTTAAATACTGTATTCATCTCAGTTTAGAATAAAACATTATTCTCAAGATAACTACTAAAGTTTATTTTAGTGGTTACACCTGCTAGTGGTAGCTGTAACAATACTTCCTTTAATCTTTCAGAAACTCTTTTGTGGGGGGCTGCTACACCATTTTATTTATTGAGTGCACAAACTTCAAGCAGATTTGGCTGTTACACAAATACACAAATGATGCTACCTCTGACTTCATCACATATTCTGAGTGAAGATCTGATTATCATTTTCAGTATTTGGATACACGTCCTCCAAAAAAATTCTGTGTTACAATATTAACAATCCAGTAGGAACCAATATCTCCATTAGAGGCAAATTTGTCCTGATATAACAACCAAATGGTTCTACCTATTTCTCCCTGAAAACATTAGCGTTTAATGTTAAGATAATACTTAAACTCATCATTGACTGCTATGGTTCCACAGTCTTGTAGCACGTTCCAGACACCTGTAGTTTGGAAATACTACAGTGATATATTTTCCTCAAGCAGGAAGGCAAATAAAATGAAAAAAAAATCTATTAAAAAGAGAGAAAGGAAATGAAAGCAAAAGTGCTGGAGGATACAGATAGCAGGACAACAAAAAACCTCATTTCTGTTTACAGTCTGTGGCTTTTTGCAATATACAATTTGTAGTAACACATGAAAAGTTAAAATGAATAGAAATTAACATTTACAAATAATAATTTTCTAGTCTCATTTAGGCTCAAATGCCAGTTATTAGGTATGTGAATGGCCATTGCTTCTTATTTAGACCATGTTAAAGGAAACCCTTCTGCTTCATTCAAGTATATATGTTCTAGGATCAGGGTCGTGGCAGAGTTCAAAAGAAGCAAACCCATGAGTTCTTCCCCCTCCCCTGCATACCTTCCCTCTCCCTCCCTCAGATCTTGTCATAAATCTTAAACAGGTTTTTGCTTGAAGGATTCAGAATAAGCCCTATTCAAAAAGCTGATGGCAAGCTAATGTATTAAAAAAATCCACACCACCAACAGAGAAATTCCACCCCACAACAAAAAACAACCAGTGAAGAAAGGAGTAAAGAAAGAAAAGAGAAAAAAAGTAAAGCACTGTTAGGCTGGAGATGAGAGGAGTATTGTCTCTTTTTCCATACGCAATCTGATTCTGTCAAGGCAGCAGCCAGATTAGTGAAGACGGGAAACTGAATTTAAATCAGATAGAAAAATCAGTGTAACAATTCCCCCCCCTTATCTGGAGTATGGCATTGACTATTAATGTTTCAGAAATATATTATTTGCCTTTTCATTGATTCACACATCATTTTGTCCCTTCATAATTTATAACAAAGAGGAAAAAGAGTGTAGCTATTTTACTAAAACTGTGTTGTCCAAGTGAGTACCACAGGTACAAAATGTTTCCTTTTTTTCCTCCTGTTGTTTCAACGCTACCTAATGACTGAAAACTGAATACCAAGGACAATCATGAGCACTTAGGGCCCAATTCATAAAAAATGCTGCAAGCCATTTATGCACAAATGTTGCTACTTTCATATGGAAACAAGCTACATAAAGAATTCCCCTTTGTGATTCACCATCCCTCTTTTTGTTAACATATTTTTCCTCAGTGGTGTACATGAACAGTGCACAATTCCACAGAGGGGACAAGGGCAAAATCAAAAGCATTTTTAGTGTTTCTTTCAGAAAAACCTTAACAAGCTTGATGTTTCTCAGCTTCCCCATCCCTCCCTCTACTTCCCGCCACCAACCCCCACCTCCTCTGAGTGAAGTAGAGCAAGTCTGACTTTTCTTGTAGGTAACTGTAATTTCTGGAAGATGATGTACTTTTTTTTCAGATGGGTGATTTTTATCAGTATGTGATATGCTGGCAGATAATCTGTCCAAATATCCTTGAAGACAATGCTGAAATAATATTTAGAATCATAGAATCACCAGGTTGGAAGAGACCCATTGGATCATCGAGTCTAACCAAATACTGAATACTTATCACTTCAAACTACATTTAAATCTGATTTATTTAAGTACTGTTTCCTCATATATTAAGATGTGTTTATCAGAGATTTGTTCAATAACTAAAATGGTATGAGATACAGATAGATCAAGTTATTAGAATTTCACAATGCTTGTCAGAAACACTTCCCCAATGTAGAAATGGTACCCTTAACAGACAGCAGAAAACCCACAGAGAAAGTTAACCTAGAGCCACAGAAAGCATTCAACATCGAATTTCATTTGTTTCTTGCTTATATCTCTCTTTCCTCCTCCCAAGAAAGTATTACTACTGATCGCACAAAGCATCTCTGGAAAGAAATAGATGCATTTGCATAGCTTCTCATCTGGTCAGTTAATGAATTACACCCTTTCAGAAAACAAAGGAGCATACTGTTGCCAAAAATGAAAGCTCATGGAATTTCCTATTATTCTTCCTATTCCTAATTCCCATTTCCTATTTGCTATGGCTCGGAGATGGCTTGCATGTCCAAATTGCGTTGTAGAGAAAATCTCAAAGACATTGAAAAGCATTGGGCTCATCTCCAGGTAAGACACGCCTTCAAAGAAGACTCATGAAAAGAGGATTTTGTGCAGAGTGCTGCTTTGAAAGGGTTACTAACTAGTTTTGCACTTGTTTCTCCAGCACACAGTGAGTGTCTACACAATGAAGGCAACAGCAGCTGCAATGTTATCTCCTAAAAGGGAAAACTCACAGAAACCAGAATTAGTGAGATGAATAAAAAGGTGATGCAGAACTTAATAGAAAATACTTGCATACATGCATATTTTTGTATTTTCATTATTTGTAAATATTTATATACTAATTCTGGTGGTAGCAAGTCCTAGCTTGGGAGATTAGAGCAAGGCAAGCTGGAACTAAGCCAGCTTTTTGTACTGGACAAACGACATAGCTGTTGTATATCATTGAGGCATATGGGTGTCTAGGGGAGAATACTATCAAAGTCAACTGCCTATTCTTAAAAAGAAGACACTATTAGGTACACACATTGCTTTGCTTTTTGAAGTGACATCTTCTTTAGTCTGTGTTTGTTTATTTTTAAATATCTACCAAGCAAAATGTTGGAAATTGTTTTCCAAAATATGTCTTCAGAAAGCATCCTGTACTTTAATATTAACAAACACCAGCATTGTAGTGTTCAAAAAATCATGTGTTTGCTTGCCCACTGAGCTTAAAAAAAAAACTGTTAGAAGCAGAATCCGACTCCAGTCAAAAGTAATCAATACTCAAAATCCTTGAAAATGGCAAATTCTTCCTATTTACACAGGTTCTGCTCTATGGAGGACTAGAATTTGTTTCCCCTCTAGCCAACTGGAAATGCCTTAGATTTCAAGTAAGTAGTACCAATTCTTAACATGCCAGCATTTTTTCTGCATATACACACTCATGAAGACTTGCTTATCAAGCAGACACACATAGTTGTTATGTTTTAATTTGTTGCATATTCATAATTTCTCCCATTTACATTTTGAGTATTTTGAATATACTTCTCACAAAATAAGAAAAATAAAACTGAAGACATGGTCAGGGAATCTTAGCTATGTCATAGAACCGTTGGACTGGAAGTGACCATAAACATTATGCAGTTCTAAACCCTGTGCCATGGGCTGGGACACCTTCCACTAGATCAAGATACTCACAACTTCATCCAACCTGGCCTTGAACATCTCCAGGAATGTCTGCTTTTGTTTCATTTTATACTGATCTTCTTTAAAATTACTTATCAAAGTCACTCTTCTCTAATAATAGGGAGAGATAATAGATTGTTTCTTGTGTATGTATGTGTGTTGAGTAGCACCTACGTAATTTAAATTTCAGCCTACAAGAGTACAGATTTCACTTCAAAATTAGATTCCTTACGCTTTATAATCTTTTTGTAAAATGTTTTTAATATAACTTTTTTGATGTAGTTGTGATTAGTTTTCCATCAGAGACAGCTTATACCCACTAGATTCAATCTGTGGAAAGTTTCTGTCATGAGAAATTTGAGCTCCAGCAATACAATCACTCCCCATCCACAGTGAATTAAAAGCTCTGTAGAATTATCAGTGAGAAGTCACAGGACTGTGACTGATAGCTAGATGGAAAGATTCCTGCTGGGACTGAGGTAGGGGAGCAGGGCCTGCTTTTTCCCCAGTGAAAGAAATCACTTCTTTAGAGCACAAATGAGAAAAAAAATGCATTGCTTCTGCCACCCAGCATTTTGTTTTGTTTTCTTTAATAACTAATATAATTCTGCTGTACTCTTTTTACGTAATGGTGCATTTATGTGTGTCTGTTTCCAAGATAGGACTACACAACCTCAATTTGTCCTCTAAGCATTGATTGCTTTTCTTTTCACAAGAATCACCTTTGTTATTGGTGACTGATGGTGAAGCGTAGCAATGTTATTCTTCAGGATTCCTTAAGATCTTTTTACCCAGCCAAAGGAAATATCTCAGTCCTTCACATTCATATTTTAAAGTCTTATCACAGCTGTTTATCAACAGGTCATTTGGCAAGAAAGACTAACAATTTACTGTCTCTATCATTTGTAGATTAGTTATTACATTGGATTGACATTAAAGAGTCAGTTAGAGATATGCAAGGTTCAAACCCAAATTTAAGCTCCTCAGTATACCTACTTAAAATAAATAAACAATGCTAATGATCTATTTCTATGGAAAAAGAAAAGTACACACTTCTTCAGAAACCCAGCTATGCCACAGAATAAAGTCCTTTACATTATTAAAAGCCCAACACAATCCATTGAAAGACAGATTCTTGAAAAACATTATTCAGAGATTCTATTTACTGGCATAAAGCCTGCCTCAGTTTCTCAGAAGGGAATCAAATCATATAGCTCAAAGTTCTTCCTAATGCGCAGATTGCCAACACTACTATCAAGTTCTAGTTCTAGAACAATGAAATCTGCAAAACCAAACAATGTGGCTATGTTAATAATCATGAGTAGGAGCCACAGATCTAAAAATTAATTCTGTTGTCTTCCAGTGGACTGATAATTATTACACCAGATATAAGCATAACATTTAACCTTACCTTTGAGAATCGTTCAGCAAAACTTGGGAACATGGCAAAATGCCAGGTCCTGCACTTGGGGCACAACAACCCCTACAGACTAGGAGAAGACTGGCTAGAAAGACGCCCAGAAGGACCTGGGGGTGTTGGTTGACAGTGACTGAACATGAGCCAGCAGTGTGCCCAGATGGCCAAGAAGGCCAATGGCATCCTGACTTGTATCAGAAATGGTGTGACCAGCAGGTCCAGGGAGGTTATTCTCTCTCTGTACTCAGCACTTTGTGGATACTTCTCTTGCTTGGTGACTTAAAGCAAGCCTTTTTGATTATCAAAGATTCTTGAGCATATTAAATTGTTCCCTCTGTTTCATTCTGCTTGGGTCTATGTAGTAGCATCCTTATAGAAGTGAGACCAGGTTATCTAATGTGTGGGTGACTGCTAGTGGTATCTCACAATACTGTATTTTTTTTTTAAATCCTGTCTATGTTCTGTTTTCATACAGGAATGTTGTTCCATTAAGTGACCATGGCATTTATTTACATTCTTTATGTTAAACATGAATTTAATTACTGTTATATTTTGAGTTTGTGTTTTATGTTTAAAGAAGGAAAATTTGCTCTTAATAAAATGCCAGAAAGTCAGCATTTGACAGAAGAATGGTGAGAGAAAGGAAGAATTGAAATCCACAAGTCTTAATTTCCCTTATGCTTTTTTCTTTTGATCTAGAGAGGAATGTGCCTGAAAAATCCCTATAAATAAAAAAATAAAATCTCTCTTAAACTGGACATTTATGGATACATTATTGCTCACCAAAGTTTAGCTTCTATTATAGTGGTTTCCTAATGGTGCTCTGTGTTTCTGTATATATATATATATATATACACACACACACACATGTATATATACACACTTATATGAAGATACAGCCTTGGCTTCAAAAACCAAGATAGCTTATCGAAAATTAAAGAAATTATAAGAGTAATTGGAAGCAAGTTGACAAGAGAGAGGATCAATGGGGGATTTTTTCACTCATTTTTGTGTTTTGAGCCATTTAATTTGCTGCACTTTTTGGAGTGAGAATTTCTTGAGTGAAAAAGGCTAGTTTAGAAGGATTCTTTACCCCCACACCACAGCTGTATTTAGAAAAATGCTTGGGAAGGTACAATTGCAAGATACAACAGCTGAGGGGAAAAAGCCCAGAAATGCAACTATCAACCACCTAGCCGTATGATATGAAGGGAAATATGAGACCATTTTGTATATCTGAATTATGAATATTTTTTCCCAGTTTCTATTAACTATATGAAACCATGGAAATCTACTTCGAAAATTGCTGAAATACATTCATTTGCATCTGATAGGTAAAACTGAGGCATCTCCCTTATGCCTGCATTGCATGCAGACATGTCCACAATCAATGACTAAGTAGAAAGTACAAGAAAGCAAGTATTTTCTTTCATAGAAAACACAAAGATATGAAAGTGTGCACTTCAATTTGACCCAAACCATCTTTGACAATTGTCATGGCAGGTAACAAGATCAAGACCCTGAATTCATGTGTTTAAGCAGGTTTGGGAAGTTTTTTTGTGCATCTATAACCTTACCACTTATCTCTTTCATCTAGTTTTTATGCAGAGACAGTAGGTTTTTCTCCCAGCAGTGGAATATCCATACAGAATTAGACACCTGTCTTTATAAATAATTGAATGAGAACAGATGTACTCACTAATAACAATTACTGAGGTGATAAGAGGCTAATAACAAATGTGGATACTTCCACCAATACACGTGACGGAACTCACATTGAAGTAGCCTATCAAATTTGCTTTCATTCTGTTCTTGAAACTGCAGAGTAGACAGCATGTTGTAATTATTTACAGGGGAAGTATTTTCTGTAAAGGTAATTTTAATTGAGATGCTCATTATTAAAATGCCAATTAACCTTGATTTTCCCTCCTTTATTATTATTTAAACTGAACACAAAATAACTTTGGTGCAGATGTAGAACCGTGAAACATATAAAGAGGTAAATTGCTTATGGAGCTCTAGTTTAATTAGTTTAGTCATTTTCTGTCAGTTCTAATTATAAAACTAAATTCTCTACATTTGGCAAATATCACATTTAGTATGAACTTTTCTTTCATAGCAATTACCTTAATGCTCAGTGACCTTATTTATGTACAATTGTGACTTAATTTATGTTTTGTAAATAATTATTTTGATTCTTATTTCCCCATACAAGCTGCATCATTTTCAGTTTGTTTTATCAATTCAGGATGCATTTTCATCAATTTATTTCAAGTGTATGGAAAGTGCTGTATAATTATTTATCAAAATACCTGACAGTTTGCATTTCCTCTCCTTTTGCACAAGAATTCTAGAAAACTGACATAATGACATCTTTTCCAGCATTAAAGTTGTTTCCCTTAAACTACTTTCAGCACACTGGATTCAATTAAGAGCATTCAGCATTCTGGCAAAGGAAGGTGGGATACCCACGACACTGCCACCAATTGTTTCCTTTGGGACAATAAATTCCTTTCAAATCTTCATTAGCTGAATAGATGTTCTCTCTACCACTAAACCTACATCCACATGATTCACTTTTGTTGAGTCAGTGAAACTGTGAAATGCCATTATCCTGCACACAGGTTAAAAAAAACTGGAAATGTGTCAGCAGAAAATGCCTTCTCCAGGGAAGGAATGAACAATAGTATAATCTCAGTCATTGCATTTTGCTGGCATTGTCTGTACCTGTGTACATGCATCTTCCGCTTATTATGATCTAGTAATAATTCTTGCAACTTAACTGTTTTTAAAAATCTACTTATTTCAATTAAAATATAAATATTTAAATAATACTACATTTAATGTAATTATCATAATTGATCATTAGGTAATTACACTTTAACTAATCCTCAGAAGAATTAAAATCACTGTCATAGGTGTTCAACTAGCAGACCAGTGGCACATTCCCTCAGCCACTAGGAAACAGCCCCTCTTTCATTCTTCTTCAGTAGCCTGGTCAGTCAATCCCAAACCTACTTTATAATGACCACAGCATTCTCCAGCTCTTGAAACAGGGGATGACTAACCAGTCTTCCAGAAGCCAAAATTGTTTCCTGAATCCTGTGAGGTAAGTTTATTTATGTAACTGGGATACCATGTGATCAGTAGACTGATGAAATTGAGAACTTTCCTGGCTGAAGGAAGAGGAGGAAAATTGATGGCTTTAGCTGAATACAACACTGCAAAACCTAGATGTCCAGTAGTCCTCAAAAACCTTACTGGCAATAAAAATGTTTAAAACATTTTATTTCTCTGGCTGGTTGAGAAAGGAAACATGCTTCACTGAACATTAGTACGGGCTGCTCATGTAGATTATGAAGCACTGGGGTTTGTACACTCTCAGCGAGAATCCTCTCTCAATAGCCTGCCAGGTGTTGTACTGGTTTATTCTATGCGATTTGTATTTGCAACCCCATAGAGAAGGTATTTAAGTTCTTTGAAGGTTAAAAGTCAGAAGCAGTAATGACAAAATCTACTTTCATAAAGAATTTTCATTAGAAGATTCAACAAGTGTTTGGACTGATGTAGTTGGCAGGCAAGTAGCTCAGATACTGCTACATTCTTTAATTTATCCTTGGTTTCTTAATGGTGGATATAAATCATAGAATCATAGAATCACCATGTTGGAAGAGACCTGCCACATCGAGTCCAACCATTCCTATCAAACACTAAACCACGTCCCTCAGGACCTTGTCTACTCGTACCTTAAACACCTCCAGGGAAGGTGAATCAACCACCTCCCTGGACAGCCTGTTCCAATGCCCAATGACCCTTTCTGTGAAAANTGGACTCACTCCAGAGCCTCAACATCCTTCTTGTGCTGAGGGGCCCAGAACTTAACACAGGATTCGAGGAGCGGTCTCACCAGTGCCGAGTACAGAGGGAGAATAACCTCCCTGGACCTGCTGGTCACACCATTTCTGAAACAAGCCAGGATGCCATTGGCCTTCTTGACCACCTGGGCACACTGCTGGCTCATGTTCAGTTGGCTGTCGACCAACGACCCCAGATCCTTCTCCTCCAGGCAGCTTTCTAGACAGACTTCTCCTAGTCTGTATCACTGCACAGGGTCGTTGTGTCCCAGTTGCAGGACCCGGCACTTGGCCGTGTTAAACCTCATGCCATTGGCCTCTGCCTAGCGGTCCAGCCTGTCTAGATCTCTTTGTAGAGCCTCCCTACCCTCCAGCAGACTGACACTTCCACCCAGCTTAGTGTAAACTTGCTAAGGGTGCACTCAATGCCTTCATCCAGGTCATTGGTATCCTTTCAATATAAAATTGCTTCCATCATGCCACAAAGTACTTCCCCAAAATCTACCATAACCAAAGTCTACCTTAAACAAGTTTTGCCCAGACACTGAAAAAACAGTATTGTCACATAGTTTTAAAGCATCCAACTACCAGTAAGGTTTGTTTTAAAACAAATAAAAAAAAGTAAACTAATAAAAACTGATATGTCTAAGAATTTCAGAATGGACATGGAGTCTTAGTCTACCAACAGGAAGAAACGAAACAAATTTGTCAGCTTGATGCCTCTCTGTTTCACATCCTGATTAAAGCAGAATGCAGACAAAAATAGGTGATAGCTAGCACCCAGAAGTTTTACTTAAAAAATGCTGAGATAGTGGAATTTGATCAATATATGAAAGACTGTCATAATCATCTGATGATTTCTTTACTTCCCTAAAAACAATAGGCAGATTAGCCTATTGTGAAAGAAGTTGCAGTCTTCCCATGAGGGGCACTCAATATTTTCTTTGTGACCTGCCATGAGGGTGCAGTTGAATGGAGAAAGACCATGTAAGAAAATTCAAGGAGTATGTTTGCTGCTAATTGTCTTGACAAAGGAGAGGTTATAGTGGGGGAACTGTTTCATGCCAAACTGAGAATACAGAAGAATTAAGTAAATTAAGTGTAGTGTTTTAAAAAAAGTCAAATGAAGGGCATTCAGAGATTCTTTCCATGATGTGCTGGCATGCATCAGGTATCATACATATCAGAAAGACTGCTATAGAACTTCAGAAGAGTCTTTCTGGGAGTGGGTCCATGAAGTTCCTTTGTTCCTATATATTTCTGAAAGTGAACAACTGTATGTAAAACCTACAAAAATATGGAAAGGGGAACCATGACTCACAAGAGTCAAACTCAGCAATCCAAAGAACGTTTTTTCTGTGGTTTAACTAATAAACTGAATTCATAGAAGCATAGAATCATAGAATAGTTATACTTGGAAGCAACCTTAAAAATCAGCTAGTTCCAATGCCCTTACCATGGGCAGGGACATCCCACTAGATCAGGATGCCTAAGATCCCATCCAACCTGGCCTTGAATACCTCCAGGGATGGGTCATCCACAGCTTCCTTGGGCAATATGTTCCAGTGTCTCACCACTCTCTGGGTGAAGAAATTCTTCCTAAGGTCAAGACTAAACCTGCCCCTCCAGTTCATACCCATTCCCCATTGTCCTATCACCACAAGNATGAGGTCTCACAAGAGAGGAACAGAATGGCAGAGTCATCTCCTTCGACCTGCTGACCATGCTTCTAAATTGTCAGTGTTACATTTCATGTGATATTAAATAATGAATGCAAATCATAAACTTGTTCCTCCTAAGAATATACCATCTTTGTGATTTTTATATTGAACAACTAAAATATGTCAGTGTAAGTAAATCAGCTATCTGATTAACAATAATTTTAGAAAAGTATCAATATAGAAATTTCTTATTGTAATGCGGTTGTTATAAATTGTTGTTTCCATTAAGGTATTGTCTGCTTACATCATGCCTTAGAATTTTTAAAGCTCAAAAATCATGGTGCTTTTCAAACATTTGCAGTACAATTGTATACAACAGAGACAGTATATTTCTCTCTGGACTTTTCTTTCTAGTGACTATTAGATAGATGAAGCTTTTATTATTTTTTTTTTTAAATATTTCTTGCCTCCACCTTAGGACAAAAGTAGGTAGAATCAGTGTTTGAATCATATACTCTGAATCTTTAGTTTTAGATAATTACCTGATGCAGCCACTTAGATTTTCAAAAATCTACAAAAATCAACAAGAAGGAAAGAACTAAAAATTATTCTGGATTTTTTTCCCCTGTTTTTCTTGGAGGGATAGTATTACACCACATTGGAAACAAGAAGTTCTGTTCTGCCCAAACTTAAGCTTATATTAACGTGAGTTGAAATACATATATTTATCAAGAATAGGATCTATTTCTGTGTTACAACACTGTGACAAATCTTTAAATAAACATGACTTATTATAATGTAAGTAATTTCACAAAATTTATACCTTTGTGATATAGATAATTAGATATAACTATTAAATACAAAGCATCTATTGACATGTTTTTTTGCTGTAAGTAACATACAAACCATTTTTCTGTGTGTAAACTATGGATGAATTTGTTTTCTACTCTGTAACAGTAACTTCTCTGTTAATTAACGGCTTGTGAACATTACTCATGTAAGTAAACTAATCCAAGATCTTTGAAATGTTAGCACTTCAAGAAATACTAAGACCTCCTTTCTTGAATAGGGTACAATTTTTTAAAAATACACTATTTAAAGAGGGCATAGATAAAGCATGTCAGAGTCTAGATATCCTTGTTCAGGTTATTGTCAGTACTGTATGGATATTTCTGTAATCACTGGTCTTTCATCTTTGTTGAGCACAGTTGCCTTTTAATTGAAAAGAATTTTTAGAATCTAGAATATTATATACAAATATATTTCTAGTATAACAGAAAAAAAATTACCCACAATAATCAAACCCTATAGTAATCTTATTCTGTTGTTAGAAACATTGTCTTTGGCTTTTCAGAACCAACGCTTTCTTTTTTTTTTATATACGACAAATAAAACTGTCTTTTTTCAATGATTTTCTCATGTTAGGTTGATATTTCTTTTGAGCCTTATAAACACGTACAGTACATTTGAACTAAACTTTTGATCTAATTGTTCCTATACAAGTTGTATTTGACATCTTTGATCTCTGATTTAGTGATCTAATCTGCTGTATAACTCAGCTTTTATTGATCTGTTCTCATGCTGAGCAAATCAAGTCTCACTTTTATGGGATAGATTGAAAAAGATAGTAAAACTGCCTCTAAGACAGCAGTTTAAATCTGTGCAATAACAGTGGAGGCAAGAGATAAGACTTTTATTACACTGCCAAACTTCACATGAACTCCAAGTGTCATTAAATAGGTATGTGTCATTTGCCACATATATTTATTTTACTAGATAAGTTGGTAACCACCCATTTAGATCTAGTGGAATACTACATTTTCCTTGCCCCATCTTCTTTATCACAGAATCTATACCTAATATTCAAAATACATTTGAAATAATTTTTGTGGTATTTTGCATGCATTTCAGATTTTCTGTTCTCATGCAGTTTTCAAAAAGGATTTTCAAACTTCTTTTATTTGACTGAATTCCAAAAGTAATTTGTAGCAGTCATACAACTGGGGCCATTTTTAATATGCTAGTCTCTTATGATAAAAGACTAATTCTCATATACCAAAAACCTTTGAATCAGTTTTGTAATGCCTTGTGTTATTACATTACTAAGCATAGAGGAAAATAAAAGCAGTGAAAGTACTGTATCTCAGCTTGATGTTATTGAGCATAGCTTTACTTTAGAGGTTTCTCTATTGTGGTATTTTCCCATTGTTCCCTGACAAGAAAGACCTGATGAGCACACTGAAAATGTACACACTATGTGCAGTGGGTGACACTTTTCACTCCCATATACAGAACAGTGGTGAAACAGAACGTGCTTGAAAATAGATTGCCTCTATTATTTTTTTAACTAATATCCTGGAGTCAGTCCAAGATTACTGATTGCATCTGATGACTTGCATGTCTATCAATTACACGACCTTGGTGAGCATTCTATCTTCCTATCAGAAAGTTGAGCATTTTATGGTACTGGACCCAGGAAGGACCTTAAGGAGATCATGTAAAATTATTCTTTGTTTACATTGTCTCTAGATATGACTGCACCAGATCAACATGAGGAGGGAACATTAGGCAAAATAATGTAATATCTTCCTGTATTGAAATCAGTGGTGAAGAGGGAGTACTGGGAACAATCTCTACTATTGATTGTAGTGTGGTCATATGAAGGAAATGTATATTCCTGTAAAGGCACATTCACATCAGTCAGATCTACCTAGCTATTATCTTCTGTCAGTAGCTTCATTTTCCCTGAGGCACCTGAAGTACTGGGATTTACAAATGAGAATAATGGAGAAATAGGAATCACATCTAGAACAAACTATTCAAATATAAATTATACATTATGAACTTTATGAACACAATTTTAATTCCTTATAATATAAAATCAAGTGTGCAAAGAATTTATAAGGCAAAGTATTGAATATATAATAAATCACTTCAGTTCAGAGTTGGAAGGTGTAGGGACACCATGCAAGCACTGATTCCTCTCCCCTCTCACTGCTAATCTCAAACAGACAGTACTTTCATCTTTTCTTAGGTTGTCAGGTGGGAACAATTACATATTAACCATGATAAATACCATTAATCTTGATTTACAGTCTCAAAATACCCAGTTTTAGACTTTCAGTTTCTGACTGAGATATCAAGATTTCCTGACTTTAGCCAATGCATTCAACATTCATGTATCAGGGCATAATACATTCCAATTTATATTTTTTTAACTATGTAATACTGTGATGAAGATCATGGAATAAGAATGTCTGAATTGAGAATGGTGAGAGGCACACTATGACGAGCAACCAAGCAGTAAAAGAAAAAAATTAGTTATAAAAGCTAGATAAGGCTCGGAGGCAATGGTTCAGACTTACAGGATTGAAATAAATTCAAGATTTCTAGTTCTGTATTATTTGTGTCTGCTAAGATTTGTGTCTTCATCCACGTGTAGTGACTTTTGTCACTTAAAGTTTGCTAGTTACTACCGTGATCTGAGAGATTTAAATCTACCTATAGTCTAGATTAGATACAGTTTTTTTTAGGGGAGATTGGAAGGTTTTGATCTTCTTTCCTCCTCCCTATCAGCATTGATCATTAAAACAAGTACTATCCAGTCCTGCAACATGGTCACATCTGAACAGATTTACCCAGTCAAACTAAGTCCATAACTGGCCCCATGGATCTATGTTGCAGCCTTACTTATGAAGGACAGAGCAGGCAGCATAGGGCTGTGCAATCTATCTTTTTAGGACTTTGGCTTGCTTTTTAAAAGTGTGCATTAAATGCAAACTAAATTAGTAAAATTCAATCCTCATCATTGTTACCACTACTGTTTTAACTGACTCAGTATTAGCTGGGTCACAACAGCACTAACCAAAAGGCTAAATGTTAAGGAAAACCAGCAGGATAATTATACTAGAACACTGACAGTCAATGGAGTTAACAGAGTTAATATGTTTTAACAAAACTAGAAATTTATAAAATTATTTTTCTAGTGTCAACAGAACATTGGAGAATACAGAAAGAAGATATTAGGGCAACAAATCTGACCAAGCCCTGATTTCAAGTTGTGCATTCAGTCAGGAAGGCAGCCTGCAAAGAGTATCATCTTGATTTCTCAGCAAACAAGTTTCAAAAGCTCCTGATGGCATCAGCTTTGTGACTGTCAAATCACATACTGCTTTGTTAAATTCAACAGCAGCCTCCTTCACACACTTCTTTTTTAAAGAAAGAAACTATGTTGTAATTTCATTCTTTTTGCTTGAATACCTGAAAATGCTAAAAGAGAAATTTTAGGTATTAGAGAAGGTTTGCTTGATTATATTCTTTTTTGGATTAAACTTAAAGATGAATCAATGCTTGAGGAAAAACATTTTTAGTAAGATGACACAGGACAACATGGGGTCAAGCCAGTTATTTTTATGGCAGAGAGAGAATGATCTGATTTTCATTATTAGTAAAACTATAACAAGCACGGTGAAAGACATGTCTCCTAGGTGGCTCCCCTCAGAAGGAACCTCTATGTGCAGCCAATTTTGTACTTCAGATATTCAAAACTTCTCTGTGAATGAAGTTTAGGAAACCTATCAGTGAAAAGAGGCATGCCAATCAATATTAGGGACTCATCCATCTCTCTGATGGAGGTGTGAGACTAACAAGACAGAAGCCTTCAGCAGTGCTGAGCCACATAGGACTGACAGGACATCTTTGGTATCTCTGATTGGCAACCTGAGGGTTATGACCCAGGGCATATAGTGAGGCTATTTTCTGAGGAATGCAAAAGATCCCTTCAGAAACTGACCACCTATTTAAATCTGCTTATACACTTTCTGACTGAGAAGATAAGCAACAGGATCTTTTTTTCCTGACTGATGTATGTATGAAACAGACTATGGTCTGAGATAGAACGGGAGAGATGGTGTTCTTCCTCTTCCTCCCACTCTGTCCAGCAGAGCAGACATGTGAGAGATGCTCCATCTGCACAGGCAAATATTCTGTACAATCAAAGGTTCCCTTCAAAAGGCCAAAAGCTCTTCCCAGCTGTCCACTGACATGTCTATGTGGTATAGTGCATGCTGTGTCTTTGATAACAACATACCTGCTTTAGACAGTCTAACATGTACCTCCTCACAAGAAAACATTTTGTAACTGCCTCTTCTGGAGGAGGCAATGCCATCTGACAGCCAGGGCAAATTTCCTTGTTTCTTCTTCCCAATCGCCTCGCTTTATAGGTTTTATATTGTATGTAGAAAGATAAGATGTTTGAGATGAAGAAAGTCTCAAACTTTAAATAGTACTTTAAAAAGCATTACTACACTTCTTTACTTTCAGAGAGTTTATCAGCTCTCTAAGAGCTTTTGATGGGCAAAATGTCAGTGCTGAATGGAATAAGATTAGATGACATGTGAATAGTCTGCTGTGTTTCACTGTCTCATATGTAGAATCTAAGCATTAAAAGTTTCAAAAATTGAATTTTCAAAGTATTGATCTTGCATAATATTTTAATTTTTTTCAGGTTAACTTAAATAGAAAAAATAATTAATAACTGAATTTGTCTTCTATAAGTTATATTTCCTTATTGTGTGCAGGAAAATAAAAATTGTTTTAAAGCAAAATATTTTCTTTTTTTAACTTTTAAACACTAAATTTCACTACAATGTAATGTAACTAATTTCTTAAGTTCAGCTGCTCTATCGTCCAACAATAGTTAAAAACTTCAGAATTGTCACTTTATTGTTTTCATGTTCGCTTAAGTATTCCTTGGAAATGTAAATGAATAGTGTTTGGTGATCACAGTTCAGTTCCTAGTAAATGTCCACATCACAAAAGCACTACACTTAATTTCACATGATTGATAGTCTCTGCTTAACTGAGACCTAGAGCTGAGTGAGACAGGGGACTTTATTACCTCCCATTCTAGTAAGGGTGGTCCAGCCAGGTCAAAGTCGAGGTCAATAGTAGAACAGAGAAAGCAGTAATTTTGCTTTGAAACAGACTACTCTTCATGAAACAAAGAACTTCACTTTCCAGCACTGTTTCATCACTAAATATAATCTGCCTAGGAATGAAAATATTTCCGATAAATATTATCTTCTTCACATTCTGCTTTTAATCATCGTTAAGTGTAACATTTTAAAAACATTTCAGTACTAAACACTCACTGATTTTGTTGGAAGACGTATTTATACTTAATTCTGAATCCCCCTGTATGGTATGAGCCACTGAGAATACTTTTGTGCCTTTCTTTTCTTAGTTGTTGAAAAATGATACTCAACATGTGTTTAAATTTTTCTTGGAGTAACTGGAAAATTTCTAAGCTTACTTGAAAAAGTAGCTATCCATATAAAGTTTCTGAACAATCAAAATAGTTAAGAAAGGCAGTAATATCCTTAAAATATATTTTTATGTACTACTTGGCTGCTTACTATTGCACCTATGATTAGTTCTGCATATAACAAAGAAGTCCATTAGAATATGTTTTAATCCAAAGGAGTATGAACAGCAAGACTGGGGCACTCTGAGAAAACCAAAGGAGGGTAATATGGTGAGATGAATATGGTTGTGCATTATTTTTCCAATTACAAGACATTCCTTCTAGATTAGAGCCAAAAATAGGATGCAACGACATCATCAAGTGTTGAATTAAAACAGGACTAAATCATGTTATTCACATTCAAATACAAAAATGAATGTAAATTCAGAAGAATTAAATTTGTGATTAAGTTTTACTGAAGACAGATGATAACAACTAATCAGGCATTCAAATGTTTCTTTTTTTCTATATGGGAAGTCCACACTTAAAATTGGAAATAGTCTGTATCTCTGGGATTTTGATAGACAATCATTTTTAGAATATATTTAACTGAAATATGTCTGAGTTTTTCAGTGAATGAATTTCACTGCAGCATTTTTAAAAGGAATAGAAGCTGATTTTACCATTTGAAGTAGAAAACCTATGTGAGGCTACAATGAATCAAGATTCTGTGTCTGCAGAGCCAATCTCTGCTTACAGAAACAGTGGGCTTCAGGGAAGTTGTTCAAGGAAAGAACAAGAAGTGCTGTTTCTTTCATTTTCTTACACTAATGTAACAGAGATTCAGGTACAATGGATCAGAAGGTGGAACACATTAAAATCTCAATTCCAATTCTGAGCACCCAAATTTTGGGAGAAGTTTGGATTTTATATTTGGTTTATTAAAAAATAAAGAAGGCTTTTGAAAATATTGGATCACAAGTCTCAATTAGGTACACTTAGAAGAGACATTTGTATCAGGTTCTTTGTTGCTTCTTCATTTTTGGTGTATGATCTTATTTTTAGGAAACTCATGTACTTTCTTAATGAGCAGATCTCACTATATTCTTCTTTTTCCTTTTCCTCATCCTCTTCAAATTAATAACTTGTTTTCTCATTATGACTGACTGTGTAGTCTAGCTCAGTGAAAAATGAAATAAATATAGCAATGTAAGAAGACTAGAACACAAGAGAACATCTTTTTGAACTTGAATGAAAGCATCTTTCAGATGAATTGTCTTTAATAAAGGGAGTATGTACACAGTAGAGAAAATCAAACATGTTTTGATTGGATTTGCTTGCTACTGTTTCAAAATCTGTATGCTACTGAAAGTCTTACAGAGGTATTAACATTAACTGTTGATAAAAGATCAAGAAGAAAATATGGAATGGCCTCACTTTGTAAAACTAAGGACTTAGTGTCTGAAGACTTCTAGAAACAAAGCATGATCTGCAGTGAATTGGAACCAGATGGAGAAGGGAAAACCCCAAGTCTAAGAAGTAAACATTAATTGACATTATAGTGAAGATCAAAAGATCCCATAAACCATCTACTGCAAAATGGATGGAGAAAGCTCAGACTGGAAGCTCCATTTATATTCTGAAAATTCCTTTCACACTTCTAAACTAATTCCTAGTACAGATGAGAGACTGAGAATTGTATGACCTCGATATAAGGTAATTTATATAAATATCACAGAAAAATAACTTGATTTATCTTTGTATTCAGTTAGCTTTACAGTAGTATAACTTTGACAGCAGTGGAACAATATCATTGTAACACAGGGAGCAGTGCTGCAATGAATTAAATCTGCAGCAGATTGGTGGTTTCAGTTTTTTGTTTGTTGTTGTTTTTTCCATTTCGCTTCCCCCTATTAAGTTATACCATACAAATGGCAGAAAGTTATCCTCTTAGCAGTTCTGTTGGTGATTCTTTTGAATGGATCCATATTACAACTGAGCTTCAGTGCTTCTCAGATATTTTCTTCCAGCTTCTTGATTTTCTTCAGTTATGTTACATATTTTTGCAGAAAGCAAGACAGCAGGGAATGATACCTGAACAACAATGCTATGCTCAACCTTTTTCAAAATTTAATTGCTTTGCCATGCTACATTTGGCATGTGTTTTTAGAAACACATAGTACTTTGTAAGTTCTATTTAATTTTGTCTTTGAAAGCAGCTAGAGGAAAGATAAAACTGGAGTTTATATTTGTTTCATTCATCTCTGTTTCTACAATAATGCATCTGATCATTCAAAGACGTATGTGTATACATTACACTATATATAGAAAGGTACGGAAGTCTTTTCAAAATGTTAAGTTAAACATTCAGGTAAATAGTTCAAGATTAGATCCTAAACAAGAATAATGAATTAATTTTATTTTAGAGTGTTATTTTCCTATTGTTTCTTCTAAATATTTTCTTAACCTCAGGAGTAATTTTTTTGGTAGGAGGCTTTTTTTGTGAGTGCCTCTGACACATTCCCAGCTCAGTTGAATGGTATGTTAACTTTATTATTTCTTCTTTCTTTAAAGTAATAACTTGTTTGTCATATTCTAGAAGTTAATTCTGGTGGTCTGGGGCATTTTCATTCAGAGGAGTGCAAGTATTTGACTCAAAGAAAGATTTCTACAGACTGATTCTAAAAACCCATGGAATCTGTTTGAAATTATTTCCTATATTAAATCAGCAAGAAAATATAGCTGATGAAGAACCATTTTTAATTGTTATTACTTAGGAGTTAAAACATGAAAATAAGAGTTGAGATAAATTTAAGCAAGATGGGGTGCAGTGTTTGCTCAATAAATTACTTTCTAGTGATCCCAAATTTTCAGAAATGTAACACTCATGTTCCTTGGTTTAAAAGTTTGCTTTTTTTGTTTATGATTTTAAGGGTTTAATACTAAAATTACTTTCATTATGGACAACATACTAATCAATCATCCTGCAATACTAGGAAAAATTCTAATATTCCAAGACTTTCACTGTTATTAATTTTGAATATAGTTTTTATTTTTAAGATGTACTGTTGGATTGCTAAAAAAACTCTAAAGTAACTTCAAAAAGAATAAAAAAAGAAAAAACTTCAAAATTAAGAACATATTTTCAGTGAACAGAAGTGAAACTAAGCAGTTATTATGGTGTCACAGTTAGTGTGATTCACATGTTTTATGGTTAATCCTTGAATTTTAAACTCCTTTTAAAGTTTATTTTATTTTTTCACAGGACTGCAAATCAAAAAATGTCAGGATGAATTTAATTAACCAATGTTTTGATTACAGTAACCCTTTGCCTAGCCAAGGAAACCGATCTGGTGTTGAAACACTAGAGTATTCTGCATTATTGCAGCATTACAAAGCTACACACTTGGTTCATCCTGAGCTAACACATTCCTGAAAAGAATAGTTGAGTCATTCTAAGTACCACTAATAGCATACCCATTTTAATTTCAGTCTTGAAGAGAAATGCTGATTCTTACGAGCTCACCACATATCTTTGGATCTCCCCGTACTGTAGGAGAATGGTCAGCAGTTTCTGCTCATGCATTTGCATTTGTTTTACACTACTTATGATCAGCAAAGTCCCTGAGGAACCTGAGTTCTCTCTGTACTGAGCTGCTCTTGTCCAGCATGTCTTGCAGTCTGTGAAGTTGCTTTTAAATTTTACCTTTCCAATTCACACATCCTTCTAACTGCAGCCCTGAAGAATGTGCAATAGATAGATAACAGAAAGAAGCAAAACCACAAGGGGAAGGTACACTTTAGGAATGGTCAGTTTTAAGATCCTATAGAGTTAACATGTTGGGAATGCGAATCTGCCAGAGAACTCCTCTGGCACTCCTGACCTATTGTTAAAAAATGGTATCAAACCCCATAAAGCTACTATCTTCCCTCTCATCATGGAAGGATGTTGAGGCCACTGAGGCTTTTTGTGATGGCCAGCAGGAAATCAAAGTCCATACATGTGTATGTATGCTGATGACTTCTATATACATTTTACTCTCCAACAAGCATGGCACGTGTTAGCATGTCACTAAGATCAATAGCATATCTCACACTAAGCATAGCATGAAATAAGGCATCATAAAGCTTTCTTCCTCAAGGATTTGTGAAACTATAGGCAGAGAAGGGACAATGCAAAGACAAACCCACAAGATTGCTATAGGACATGGCAGCAGGAGTGAAGGCTACTTGCCTCAAGGAATAGTTCATTTTGGGGAGATTTATTCTAGTGAAGGAGAGTGAACTGGATGGCATTGTCTGGTTGTTCCAGGTGTAAGGCAGGATAGAGGAAAACATAAGGTACAGCCTGAGAAGAAAAATGATAGCAGAGTACAATGAATGACTGCGGACAACAGCAGTGTCAAAATCCAGTGGGAGATTTTCCCATGTTCTTTATGTTTATAAGGCTCTTATGCCATATGGATTCACTGCATGCCACACCTGCAGTCACAAACACCAAGGGCAAATACCCCCTCGAGATATTGCTTAATTTTTCACCAGTTTACTCCCACAGAGAGTAGTTTTACAACTTCTCTGCCAGAATTCCTGATGAAAACCTGCACATCTCTATATGCAGTGCTTCCAGCAACCTTTTGGGCAATTTCTGAGAGCTGGAAAATTCCGATTCCTAGCCTAGAGGGTGACAGCAGGTAATGCAAGGCAGAAATGCAAACTGTAGAATTCATGAAATCCTTTGTCGTGAAAAAAAACAGACAAATCCAACATTGCCTTGAAGGTGAAATTTGAGTCTGCAACCTGCTAGACTTTAAATACTGATAAAGGAATGGATCTTGCAGTGCATTTTGAAAAAGGTACAGTAAACACAATTCTAGTCAGAACAGGTCATTTAAAGTCTTTCCTGCCTGGGGCTTAACATGACACTTAAGTGCTACTGCATGTAAAAATAAAAAGCAATTCAGCACTCATAACAAACTGCTTTTTCTCCATCATTGGGGCTAAAATACCAAGGGATCCCTGCAAGAAAGGGAATTACTGTCTTCAAAGATGTGCTGTTTTTATTGGATCCCCTCTTTGTGCAAGCTGAGGAAATAAATATTACTTTAAAAAAGAGTAAATGTGAAAGTGTATAAGAAAAGTCTGCCATATATAGAAATGCAATAAATGAGCTTCTCTTTTCAGGCACACTAGGCTGGAAAAGCCAAAGAAGCTTTTAGTTAACAGGAAAATACTTTTTTCACAACTGAAAATCACAAGGCACTAGTTTCCCTGGACTTCTTTGAGAAGAACACTTTTTAAAAATCTAAAATTCCTAGTTTTCACACTGGAAAAATGCAGATGCTAGACACAATGTCTTTATCTCCAGGGTAAAAATATTTCTTAACAAATATAATTTTTGAAGCTTTGAGTTTAAATATTCCAACTGAATCTAAAAAAAAAATCTAAGAATTCCAACTCTCACATTGTAAAAATTGAAAAGTGCAACACAGTGCCTTTAACCTCAGGGTAAAAATATTTGTTAAAAATTGTAATCATTGAAGTTCACTTTTATGAAAGTAAAACTCTGCATCTAACCATACTCCTGACTGTGAAATCACTGGGTGGAAGGCAGTGGCATAGATAATTCAGCAATACACACGGAGGGATCTCTCAAGAAAGGAACAAAATAATTTTTCCAGTCAGCTAAAATTTTGTAATTACTCTGAAATAATTTTTGTAATTACTCAGGACAAGATATCAAAATTGTGAGAACTATCCTGAACTACTTTATCCTATCTGTGTGAACTAAAATGTCTCATTTTGATAATTTGAGGTAATTTAGCTATGTCACACAAATAAGGATTTTCAACCTGAGAATGATAAAAATAGGAAAACAATTTTTTTGTTTAATTGATTACCAACATAGTTTCATTTTCCAACATACTCCTGAATGTCATATTAGTTAAATGCAAGTAAGTCTACTTGTAACTGCCCTTTAGGAGTACATTGAATATATTGGCTCATGCCGGTCTCTCTTTACCCCAAAATGGAAAGATAAGGATGTCATTCCTAAAGCAAATGCCACCTTACTCTAGGTTAGAAAGTAGAGCCCAAGTTATTCAGCAAACAAAAATCTAGGGGCAAAAGGGCAATTCATATTCTGTGAGCTCTTGAAACTTCTGCTGTAACAGTCGCCTACTATCAGCACTATAAGAAGACCACTCCTGTGTAACAAATTTATCTAGATCCTTTCAAAGATGAATTATTATGAATTTAGAAAATGCGCAGGGCTGGAGAGATCATTTTAAAATAGAAATTCCTGTAAGTGAAATAAACTCTGATTCATTCAACACTTTTGAAATCACATTTTGTTTCCGTAGTTCTCCGAGCATGGATGTTGTCTTTAAATAAATAGGGGGAAAAAAAACATATATACATGTAAAGAAGACTGTCTGGTATCTCTTCAACAATAGATGGTTACAGTACTCCCTCATAAGAATGGAAGTTCAAGAGATACAGACCTTCAGTAGCTCCTCCTGTAGTTTCTAGGCATATTCCTTAGTACAGTATGAACAACTTTTGTGACTTTTAAACAAAACATGTTCTATTAGAGGAGATTGAATCAGTTATTGAGATATTAAACATAATCTGAACTGTGTAAATTCACCACCTGCCTACACAGATCAACACTGAACTTTGCTCATCCAGGTGCTTAGATGAAATAATGAAGATTCAAGAAGCTTCTGGGAGAATTATTTCGAACAGGAAAGAAAAAAACTAAATCCGCTATTTGTAGTATTGGACCCCTGTGTCTGAGCTGCGGTAGCTAACCAGCGTTGTAGCTACACTCCTGTTACTGGTTGCTGACCCCGAGGCACTGCTGGGTGACTGTGCAAGGGTGTTGTGGTTCCATCTTTTGGGTGGAGGGGAGAGTTAGGCTGGTTCATTAGCCAGTGGGTACAGGATGACTATGCTGGGAGTGATTATATGAGGCAAATGATGTCTTTCACAGAGGGAAAGAGGAGGAATCAGATCCACGAGGAACTGTGAAAGATCCCAAATTCTGCTTTTGATCCATGACTGTTGTCATTGTTGACATTGCTTTAGGTTTTTAGCCTTGGTCTTGTCTCCTCCTTTTCTCTTGTACTAGTATAGATCCATAATTTTATACCACCATAGGTTTTGCGAGCATAGACTCTGAGACTATTTGTTTTTGTGGCAAGACATTTGACAGGTGATAATGGGAACAGGATCTTTGACCTTCATTCTTTCTGTCCCTTACATCCTAATGAATACTCATAGCCTCAGAACTCACTTTTCAGTTTTGGCTTGTTATCTCATATGCCTTTCCTTTTCAATCCTTTCACCAAGTTGTCATTTTTTTTTTTTTCTGAAACATTTCCTATTTGTCTTAGTGCATTTCATATCTTTGTCTTCAAATGCTATTTCAATTCTGCATGGCCCAGGGACAGCACAATAACTCTGGTACTTCCAACACAAATAGCATACAAATGTAAGAAGAAAACATACATATCATAGTAGAGAACACTGGTAAAGGAAAGTTTCTTGTCAAAGCTAAGCAAGTTCTATTCTTTCACTCCAGCAAAAAGAAATAGAGAGTCGGTAATATGTGGAATTATAGCTTTTTCTCCCTTTCTTATTACATGGAGCAGAATCTTGTCCCACCTGGAAATGCTTTGAAATGATGAAAGTTAAAGCGAACCTCTTAATGATTGCTCAGACAGTTGTAAGGCTGTTGAGTTTAACTTTTTCCAGGACTACCTTTATTAATTTCTCTGTTTTATTTATTATTCTTTTCCCAATACTAGAATATAAAAAGATGATGTCATGAATTTTAGAAGCCTTGACACAACAGAGCAGTTTATCCTTTTCAAAGCCAGCACTGTCTGTTATGTAGTAACACATGTACTGCATAATAACACATATTTGTGCAGCATTTAGGAAATACGTGTGATTTACATGATGGACTAAAGTAACTGCATCAAAGCTGCTACGGTCTTCAGGATAAACATGTGTTTTGGCATGCATACTAATTTAAAATACATATATTATTTGCCCTGTATGCTGTAATTACATAGAAGCACACTTCTTTAACAGATTTTTTGTCAAGATGGTCCATAATACTTCTTTCAGAGTCCTTGTATCTATCATGTAAAGAAAGTATTTTGATGACAAATCAATCTTTTTCAACCTCATTTACTTATTATTTGGGGCTACTGGGAATGCTTAATCTGCTCTGGATTTTTAAGAGGTTAGATCAAAATGGGCAGCAGGGTGAGCAAGTCCTACTAGGATATGCATGTGCAAAAGTATAAAACTGCTTGTTCATCAAGGATAGCATACATCCTTGTGCAAAGTGTTAGCAAAATGACCAGTGCAGAGTGCTGCCCGAAGGATCCGGAGCCCCTGCTCCATCATGATTAACCCATATAGTTTACTTGCATGCAGATATACCAGCATTTTAGACATGTAGAACTAGTTACCTAGCAGGAAGTTATTAAATGACCAACGGAGAGATGCAGATAGCTCTGTAGGTTCACCAGGGTCCTTCAGAGTCCATGAAGAATACATGGCTAAATTACCTCTTTTTGGAAGAAAGCTTCTCATATAGAACTCAATCCTTTTGGTGAAGAGGAAATCCTCTATGGTCCAGCTACTACATGTAGGTAAATGTTTTAGGTTTGGGTGTGCAAAATTTTGTTACACAAATGTCATCAATTCTGATTTTTTTCTTTTTTTTTTCTTTGTGTCATGCTAATGCTGTGAACACATAAAAGTTTACAGTGAATTTGGCAACAGCCCTTGCAGGAATATGCTTGAGTCATTATCTTTTAATTTGTAACTCAAGGATATTCCGATTATATAAACCAAATTAATTTTTTTTCCTCCATCAAATACATTGGAACATATGTTTGACTATTGGGGGTTTTTTCAGTATTTAATTTCCACAATATATAGGGAAATTGTATACAACATATGTTGTTAAATAGTTTGATTGGGAAAATGAAAATTGTGACTTACTCAATTAAATTGCAGCAACATTCTNAAAAAAAAATAATTATTTTTTTAATAATATAGAATTTATTTTGTAAACATTCATTTTAAAATGTACTACATTAAATGGACAATGAAGTTGGAAAGAACTAAAAGACACTGAATAATTCAGCATATGACTGTCTTTATGTATACGGTGTGTAGAGCCTTGAACATTTCCTTTCTCAGAGCAACAAAATGCTAATACTAGACAGCTGTTATACTTAGAAAAGGAGCTCTTATTTGAAGACCTTTTTCTTTTTTTTTTTTTTTTTTAAGACA
>WAAB01018436.1:62743-101059 GCA_013389865.1 Piaya cayana | reverse complement strand
TTTTTTTTTTTTTCTGAAACATTTCCTATTTGTCTTAGTGCATTTCATATCTTTGTCTTCAAATGCTATTTCAATTCTGCATGGCCCAGGGACAGCACAATAACTCTGGTACTTCCAACACAAATAGCATACAAATGTAAGAAGAAAACATACATATCATAGTAGAGAACACTGGTAAAGGAAAGTTTCTTGTCAAAGCTAAGCAAGTTCTATTCTTTCACTCCAGCAAAAAGAAATAGAGAGTCGGTAATATGTGGAATTATAGCTTTTTCTCCCTTTCTTATTACATGGAGCAGAATCTTGTCCCACCTGGAAATGCTTTGAAATGATGAAAGTTAAAGCGAACCTCTTAATGATTGCTCAGACAGTTGTAAGGCTGTTGAGTTTAACTTTTTCCAGGACTACCTTTATTAATTTCTCTGTTTTATTTATTATTCTTTTCCCAATACTAGAATATAAAAAGATGATGTCATGAATTTTAGAAGCCTTGACACAACAGAGCAGTTTATCCTTTTCAAAGCCAGCACTGTCTGTTATGTAGTAACACATGTACTGCATAATAACACATATTTGTGCAGCATTTAGGAAATACGTGTGATTTACATGATGGACTAAAGTAACTGCATCAAAGCTGCTACGGTCTTCAGGATAAACATGTGTTTTGGCATGCATACTAATTTAAAATACATATATTATTTGCCCTGTATGCTGTAATTACATAGAAGCACACTTCTTTAACAGATTTTTTGTCAAGATGGTCCATAATACTTCTTTCAGAGTCCTTGTATCTATCATGTAAAGAAAGTATTTTGATGACAAATCAATCTTTTTCAACCTCATTTACTTATTATTTGGGGCTACTGGGAATGCTTAATCTGCTCTGGATTTTTAAGAGGTTAGATCAAAATGGGCAGCAGGGTGAGCAAGTCCTACTAGGATATGCATGTGCAAAAGTATAAAACTGCTTGTTCATCAAGGATAGCATACATCCTTGTGCAAAGTGTTAGCAAAATGACCAGTGCAGAGTGCTGCCCGAAGGATCCGGAGCCCCTGCTCCATCATGATTAACCCATATAGTTTACTTGCATGCAGATATACCAGCATTTTAGACATGTAGAACTAGTTACCTAGCAGGAAGTTATTAAATGACCAACGGAGAGATGCAGATAGCTCTGTAGGTTCACCAGGGTCCTTCAGAGTCCATGAAGAATACATGGCTAAATTACCTCTTTTTGGAAGAAAGCTTCTCATATAGAACTCAATCCTTTTGGTGAAGAGGAAATCCTCTATGGTCCAGCTACTACATGTAGGTAAATGTTTTAGGTTTGGGTGTGCAAAATTTTGTTACACAAATGTCATCAATTCTGATTTTTTTCTTTTTTTTTTCTTTGTGTCATGCTAATGCTGTGAACACATAAAAGTTTACAGTGAATTTGGCAACAGCCCTTGCAGGAATATGCTTGAGTCATTATCTTTTAATTTGTAACTCAAGGATATTCCGATTATATAAACCAAATTAATTTTTTTTCCTCCATCAAATACATTGGAACATATGTTTGACTATTGGGGGTTTTTTCAGTATTTAATTTCCACAATATATAGGGAAATTGTATACAACATATGTTGTTAAATAGTTTGATTGGGAAAATGAAAATTGTGACTTACTCAATTAAATTGCAGCAACATTCTTTGCACAACGGAAATCAGAACTTCCTTGTCATAAAAATAAATTCATTTTTAAGGTTAAAAAAATATTTTGTGAATGGCACTTTATAAAGGCCATGAGATGTTTGAGAATGGAACCTATAACTACCAATAGGAATATAAATGGTTAGTAGCATCTATTACTGTGACAAACACTTTTATTTTCATATTACTGACAGTCAGACATGCCTTTTCCTGCTATGTTGAACCAGAAGAAACATGGATAAATTATTATTCATTGTGAATTAGGGTACCTGACCTCAGATATCCTTTGCAACAGAAAGACTAGTTNGGCAACTAATTTAATATAAAAAAAAAATTCTAAATTATATAAAACTTATATACTAGAGGCATATAAATGACCAGAATCATTACTCTTAACATAAACCAGAGACAGTTTAACCTCTGCAATGTTTTATTGTTCTGTGTCAGAACAGTGTGACAGCTACTAATTGTTAGCTGTTGGGTTTTTTTGCCTGAGGGATCAGCTAAAGGAAAAAAAAAAGACTCAGAGGGGAAGACAGAGGGAAGGTTACACAGTGTGCTATCATGAATAAATATTTGCAAGGCTTCTTCACTACAAAGCATAGATGTTTAGAGCAATATAACCTACTTTTGTCTCTGTGATCTTTCACACTGAAATACGCTAGATAGAAAAAGGTTCCTCTGTTTAAATTAAAGAAATATAAATGTAATGTTAATGAGAGCACCTCCATTTGTTTGAAACTATCAAAGCCACAAAGAGTAAAAATTCAAAATGTACCATATTTTTGAATGTTAGTTACTGAACAACATTCTCACTTTGAATGGTTGAATTCAATGGTGGTGTGTCCATTGTCTTCATTGTCTCCATTGTCTCTGCTAGGCTTATGTATGGGCCATAAAATATATATCTAACCCACAGAAAAATAAAGGTAGTATTTGTATTTAGCTTGATGGTATTCTTTTTTTCTCAGAAAGAGGAAAAGATGAAAACTATGTGTTTTATAAGAAAAAAATAAAGATATTAAGTTCAAAAGACAAAAGCTACCAGTCTTTAATAAAAAAATACAAGATAAAGTGCTTGATTACTTAATATTTAAGGAGTAAAGTTCATTCCTATCAAATAGGAAAATAATGAAATAGTTCTCATAAGAAACAGTTAAACTTTTTTTGGAAAAAGTTGATCTCAAAAGTCTTCTAAAAGTCAAATGGTTGCAATTATTGACTAAATTACCCAAAGAATATACCATGTAGTGACTTAATCAAATATTGGCATATATAGGCCAAGAATCATTGCTGTTTATTATAAAATCAGCAATAAATGCCTCAATAATCCCCTTATTATACAATAATAAAATTTTAACTGATATGGAATTCAACACCACTTTCATTAAACTCACTATCAAATCTTTCATTAATTTCACTGAGAAGCTGGTTGTTGTTTCTATTCAATAACACAACTGTTAAAAAAGAGGCACCATGAATATATTTTGTATTTCTTTTTAAAGAGGGAAACATATAATTAAACTATCTTGCATAGTCTGTTTTTGTATTTAAAAACATAGTGGATTGAAAACATCTTGGTCATTTTTTTAGACTTTAAAAATCACATAATAAGAGGCATATATAAGGAAAATTGGTTAAAATGATAGGCACATCAAAGATGATGTAGATCATGTAACTACTGCCTAAGGTTATAAAAGCTTGTATATTATTTGAAATACACAAAACTCTTCTTATGATGTCTCCAAATTACTGCTCCAAAATATGGGATAATGTTAGATCACTGTGGAATATAGAAAAACAGTATGCAGTTTGTGAAATTATCCTCCTCTGTAAGGGACAGTTTAATGGTCTGAATGTGAACGTGCAGTGCACATTTCTAATGACTGAGAGAAAAACATTATAGATATTCAGAAATGCTAATAAGAAAACAGGCCAAAGGACTATGTAATAATCTAGCAGTTCCCGTGCAGTCTATTGTAAGTTTCATCTCTAAGGGGGTAGAAAGAAAAAAAAAAAAAAGCTTAAACAAGGCCTATTAGCAGTAAATACTTCTGCCAATATCCCTCACAGTAGGGGAACTCCTCCAGCAATTTTCACGATTAATTACCAGTGGCAAGCGTATTCATAATCTGGTGTTAATTTTGCAGTGTCTGAATGAATTCGGCTCTGGCACGCTCAGTTATTGTTTCCCTGCTACTAGTAGGATGAACTACTTGTTCAGGTCATGCTGTGTCAAAAGAGTGCTAATGTGTTTATATAAACACTACAAACAGCACCTGCTTTAACCACTTTTTTTTTTTTTCAACACCAGTTAGAACACAAAATTCTTTGGTGCAGAAAGGCAAATGACAAGAAATATTACTATGGCTTGTGTTTGGAACAGAGATATTAAATACAGGCAGGAGATGAAGCAAAAAGTTAATATCTCTTTAAATTCTTTGAATCAAAGCTTTTCTGTCCTTATTTTACAAGTTTGGAGAGGCTGTTAGTGGCTAATTTGTCAGCTGCTCCTGAACACTGTGGTGCTTTAATTGAGAGCACCACTTATTAACAAGACAATGTAATATGCAGTAAAATGGAGCAAAATAACAAATGTTAAGACTGATTTTTATCATTCTTGTTTTTCTTCTCTCGGTCATAAGTTTTAGAATAATTTTGATAATGCACTTTTCAAGATCCCATGGGTTGCCTAAGGAGAGCTGTGGCTGATAGGATTAATTGCCCAACATGCATGGCTTGCTGAGCAGTGACAACCCCAATTGGTTAATGAGGATTCTCAGATGTGTAATTACACAACCACATCTGCACAGGTTGGAGTCCATTACTGCAGTCATTAAAAGAAGTATGATTTTTATAAAAGCATTAATACGCTCTAGGGTGTGCATTGTCAGCTTCATACCTCTACTGTACTTGAGGTTTATACAAATGACACCATAACTACACACCAGGTCATATGTTCACTTAAAGGATTTATACATGCTAATTAACATAAAACGTGGTTCTCACATTTATTGTATTAAGGCCAATGGAAAAATTTAAAGGATATGTACTCTTTTCACAAGGATAGAACCACTAAAGCAGGTAAATGAATTGGGTTCATATATTAAAATATAATACCCCTGCAATGCTTTAAATTATGTAAAATTAAAGTGTTACTTAAATGGAGTGCTAAGGGAAATAACACAAAAGAGAAAAAAATTTCAGACAAGTTATAAAATATGAAGTGGAGCACCTTCAAGATTTGTACAGTTCTAGATAGGAAAAGATATAAACCTTATTGTGAACATTCTACAGCATATTTTATTTTACCTAACAATGTATGTATATTTATTAGTCTGTTCAATGTTCTGTAGTCGATCATATTTGTAGGAACTTAGTAAAAATATATGAAGTACTTCCTATCTGATAAGACCTGTATTAACCAACAGCTGTAGCAAAGCAATCCCTAAGAAGAAAAAAGAATATCTATCCATACAATATAGCTTTCTGCTCCTCCTTAGTATTCATTCATACCGATTTCTACATGTTGCTAACTAGAAATAAGGTCGTATTCATGAAATAACATGTAATGAAACCTCTTACAATTCCAAATTAAATCTGCGTTATTCCTAGCAAAAGGAAGACTTATAATTCCACCCCAGACATCTGATAAAACACAAACATTAGTGGGCTGAGTGTGCTAGTGAAAGGAGTTGAACTAGCTGACTACCATCACAGTGCATCCAAAGGTCATCAACTAATATATTCAAACAATGTATTTTTTCTGCCAGGTAAGAAGACATTCAGCCTAGGTCCAACTGAAGCTAAAACAAGTTCTGTGATTGTCTTCAACTTTTTGTAGATACAATTTTCCTACCCTAAGCCCAGCTAAGACCTCACAATACTTGGATATCTGAAGCAAAATCTTTAGAGATAATGACCCTGCCCTCAATTCTGGGTCTCCAACCTTCCTCTGAAGTGTTACATTTGAGAAAAGCAGCTTAAGACAAGATAATATAGGTATTAAATTATCAGCTTCAAGTATGGGAGATACCCCTAATGGTGTTCAGTGTGTCACTACTCAAAAGCCTGAAGAAAACCATGGATTTTCCTTTTTCCTATCTGAATTTACCTCACTCCTGCATCACATTTCTGATGTTTGATATAGGCAGTCCTAAAGAGTGAAGGAGTCCAAGAGGGCAGGATGCTCTTTAAGAAGGAAATCCTGGTGGTGCAAGAGCAGNGAAGCTAAAACAAGTTCTGTGATTGTCTTCAACTTTTTGTAGATACAATTTTCCTACCCTAAGCCCAGCTAAGACCTCACAATACTTGGATATCTGAAGCAAAATCTTTAGAGATAATGACCCTGCCCTCAATTCTGGGTCTCCAACCTTCCTCTGAAGTGTTACATTTGAGAAAAGCAGCTTAAGACAAGATAATATAGGTATTAAATTATCAGCTTCAAGTATGGGAGATACCCCTAATGGTGTTCAGTGTGTCACTACTCAAAAGCCTGAAGAAAACCATGGATTTTCCTTTTTCCTATCTGAATTTACCTCACTCCTGCATCACATTTCTGATGTTTGATATAGGCAGTCCTAAAGAGTGAAGGAGTCCAAGAGGGCAGGATGCTCTTTAAGAAGGAAATCCTGGTGGTGCAAGAGCAGGCCATCCCCATGTGCTGAAAAAATGAGCTGGTATGTCAGAAAACCAGCTTGGCTGATCAGAGAGCTGTAGGTGGATCTTGCAAAAAAGAGGAACTTTGGAAGAAGTGACAAGTATCTCAGAAGGACAAGGATGAAGTGAGATCATGCAGGGAGAAAATCAGAAAGGCTAAACCCAACTAAAACTTTTATTGGCCAGTTCTGTGAAATATAATAAAAATCTTTCCTATGAATATGTCAACAACAAAAGGAGGGCCAAGAAGAATTTCCATACTTTACTGGATGCAGGGAGAACAACAGTGATGAAGGATGAGGTTAAGGCTGGGGTACTTAATGCCTTCTTTACCTCAGTCTTTAGTAGTAAGGTAAGATGTTCTCTGGGTACTCAGCCTCCTGAGACAGAAGACAGAGAGGGAGAGCAGAACAAAGCTCCCATGATCCAAGAGGAAATGGGTAGAATGGTGCTCAAACAATTAGACATCCAAAAGTCTATGGGACTGGATGAGGTTTTAAAGGAGCTGGCAGATCTGCTCACCAAAGCTNGATCATGCAGGGAGAAAATCAGAAAGGCTAAACCCAACTAAAACTTTTATTGGCCAGTTCTGTGAAATATAATAAAAATCTTTCCTATGAATATGTCAACAACAAAAGGAGGGCCAAGAAGAATTTCCATACTTTACTGGATGCAGGGAGAACAACAGTGATGAAGGATGAGGTTAAGGCTGGGGTACTTAATGCCTTCTTTACCTCAGTCTTTAGTAGTAAGGTAAGATGTTCTCTGGGTACTCAGCCTCCTGAGACAGAAGACAGAGAGGGAGAGCAGAACAAAGCTCCCATGATCCAAGAGGAAATGGGTAGAATGGTGCTCAAACAATTAGACATCCAAAAGTCTATGGGACTGGATGAGGTTTTAAAGGAGCTGGCAGATCTGCTCACCAAAGCTCTTTCCATCACCTACCAACAGTCCTGGCTGACTAGGAAGTTCCACTTAAGTGGAGTTTGGCAAATGTTACGCCCATTCACAAGAAGGATGGGAGTGAGGATCCAGGGAACTGCAGGCCTGTCTGTCTGGCCTTAGTGCTGGGGAAAGTCATGGAACAGGTCATCTAGAGTGCTATCACACAGCACACACAAGACAACAGGGTGATCAGACCCAGTCAGCATGGGTTTATGAAAGGTAGGTCCTGCCAAACTAACTTGTGCTCCTTTTATTACTCAGTGGATCAGGGAAAGACTGTGGATAGGAGTGTACCCAGACTTCAGTAAAGCCTCTGACACCATTTCTCAGAGTATTCTGCCTGAGAAACTGGATTCCTCTGACCTGGACAGGTACACCCTTTGCTGCGTAAAAAAGTTATATGGGTGGCCAGGCATGGAGTTACATCGAGTTAGAGTTCAGTCAAAAGCAGTGTCCCCAGAGCTCATTGCTCAGTTCAGTTCTGTTTAATATCTTTATTGATGACCTAGATGAAGGGATTGAATGTACCCCCATTAATTTCATGGATGATACTGAGCTGGGAGGAAGAGTTGATCTGCTGGAGGGTAGGGAGGTACTGCAAAGGGATCTGAACAGGCTGGACCATTGGGCTGAGACCAGCTTGAGGAGGTTTAACAAGGACAATGCAGAGTCTTGTATTTGGGACAAAAAAACCCATGCAGCACTACAGGCTTGGGGAAGAGCGGCTAGAAATCTACCTGGTAGAGAAGGACTTGGAGGTGTTGGTTGAGAGTTGGCTGAACATGAGCCAGCAATGTACACAGGTAGCTAAGAAGACCAGTTGCATCTTGGTTTGTATCAGAAATAGTGTGGCCAGCAGGACCAGGAAAGAGATTGTGCACCTGTGCTCTGCACTGGTGAGGCTGCACCTTGAATACTGTATTCAGTTTGGGGCCTCTCATTTCAAGAAAGACACTGAGATCCTGGACAATGTTCAGAGAAGAGCATTGAAGATTGTGAAGGGCCTGGAGAACAAATTTTACAAGGAGTGGCTGAGGGAACAAAGGTTGTTTAACCTGGAGAAGTGAAGGCTGAGGGGACTATTATCACTGTCTGAAGCTATCTAAAATCAGATTGCAGAAAGGTGGGTGTTTATCTCTTCCTCCAAGTGATAGATGATGGGATAAGAGGGAGTGTCCTCAAGTTGCACAAGGGAAGGTTCAGATTGGACATAAGGAAAAATTTCTTCACTGAACAGGTCTTTGGGCACTGGAACAGGCTGCACAGGGAGGCAGTTGAGGTATGAAGGTATTTAAAAGATGAGTAGATTGTTTATGGATATGATTTAGTAGTGGACAGGTACAGTGATTTCAAACCTCTTTTCTAACCTAGTTATTCTATGATTCTATGAATCTGTGAATCTATGTAAAGGATTTTCTAAATGGTATTGGTTTTTTTGATAGGTTTTTGGTTGCAAAAAACAGGGGTTAGTATTGAGGGTGGGCTAATGCCATGGGGTTCCATTCTTGTAATGCACAATTAATCCAAATCTGCCATAGTAACACTGAAGTGATGCCAAATGGCTGCAAAGCAGGCTGGAACAAAGCCCCATTCTGTGTTCCCGTATGGCAGGATGCAGTAGGAGCAGAAGGAGGCATTTGAGGAGGGTTAAAGGCCAAACATATGGAGCCTGAAGGAGCACAGGTTGCTCACTTAGCTCCTCAAGATACCAAGAGGCCGTCCGTAACCTTCATTGTTGAGGAGGAGTCGCCATCTGGATGAAGATTTGTTGTCACGTCAGGAGTCAGTCTCCCAGTCTCAGAGAGACAGAGAGCTTAGTAGAAAGAACTGCTGCTTCTGAATTAAAGGCATTACTCCCCTCAAGTGGAAGATCAGAGGTAGAATAACATTCTGGATACTGACAGGAATTTCAAGCATATTCAGGATATCAACAGCAATGTAGAGAACTGAATGTGAAAATGTCTCTGTGACATGTTGCTCGTGACATCACTTTTTGGCCTCCTTAAATGCTCAGGCATAGAGAATATGGAATAGCAGTGATATGGAAATCGGAAGAGCTTCATGCAATGTTTTCCAGCTTAGAGAGGTACAGCAGGGTGTCTTGCTCTGAAGATTGCTTAAGAATTGGATTCATGTTCACTACATGCTGTTCTCTGGCCATAGTATGTGGCATAATCAAACCAAGCCAATACAGGAAGGACTAGGTCGGTGGCAGCTAGAATTCCTGAAATGTTTGTTATAATCTTGTCATTATCAAAAGAAAAAAAAAAAGGATATGAACCTGCAGTGGGTTGTATCTGTACTTCTCAGTGCATGAACACAGGAGGCCTACCCAGGACATAGCTCCAGTTCTCTGTTCTTCCAGTCTGCAGTCACCAGGTTTTGCTCGGAGTAGCCTGCAGTCTGAATTTGCACTGAGATGGACATAATCGAACTACAGCATACCCTTACCCTGCTTTCTTCTCATAGAACCCTCAAGGACTGTGATGGGAATGGAGGATGGGATGAGGCTCTCTCAAGACTGCTGAAGCCATGACAACTGGATGTAAGCCCTTGTAGGCATTATTCTCATGACAGAATCCCCACTACTGGATAACAAATGCTGCCCACACCATTTGTACTTTCCTTGTAGAAGAAAGCAGCATGGACAATAAACCTCCCTCACATATCATGAAAACTCCAAATCCATCATACTTGCAGGGATGTTATTTGATACATCTATGTGTTTCATCAGGACTACAGTGATAATGTTTTCTTGTTTTCTTGTTATGCCATCTTCTTGCAAAATTTAACAAACAAATGACTTCTTAATCATCTCTATCTTTGGACTTAATTCATCAGGATTTCTGTGAACAGTAGTGGCTTCCAAGTCATGAAGCCAAGTCCTATGAAATATCAAGGCAGAACAAGAGTACAGCTATCTGTGGAAACTGCATACTGAATTCTCAATCCTGATTCTTTGTCTTTATGTCAAAGAACCCAAGAAATTTCTATTCTTTTTTTTTTTTTGACACTTTTTTTAAAAGGAATCCAACAAAGCATTTATACTTGTTTTTAAGTTGGTCTGGGTCATTAATATCCTCATTCCTGATTCAAGTTTGATGAATAATTAGGCCTGTTATTGCCATTTCAAATTAACTGTTTTATAATTTCCTAAGAAACTTCCCCAATAAAAAAGGAGTGCCTTCTTTAATTTTGTGTAACTGATTGAATTATTTATATCTTGAAATTTTAAAATAACAACATATAGTTAAACTGATTTGAAATAGATTTTCAAGCTTCAAAATTGAGTAATTTTTTTCATGTGTGTATACAGTGGTTTATTTATCATCAGGCTGCAATGAATTTATTTGACTAATTCTAGTATGTACTAGAATAATTTAAAAGATCCTTTAGTACCTAAAAATATACTTACAATTAAAAAAAATTCTTTATGAGTATTTCATGCTAAGAAAAACCCATAAATGAATAGCTCGACACCCATGTAATCCCTTGAAGCTATGCTTTCTCTGATTTTACAGAGAGGCAGCAGAGAACAAATTCACTACAGATATTTTACCTGAGAGCAAAGGTTGAAGAAAAGAATGATAGATGAGTTATACCACCCCAGGAGGAGGCTCAGGAGATAATTTACCTCAGAGACTGCCTCTGTGAGGACCTCTTAGAAACTGTTGAAAATCTCTTACATTTGCAGAGAATAAATAGCAGAGTTCTCAATCCACCTGAAATTGTGGAAAAAAAATATCTGAAGCCACACAAACATGGCACTTCTGGAGTAAAATATGCTTCTTGTATCAATGTGCAGTTTACTTTATGTTTGCAGGCCGTACAATGCCTTTTGGGCTGTGTTTCAACAAACCTGGTAGTTTCATTGAGCACACTCAGGTTTCATCTATGAAACCCAAGCCAAGCACATCAATTTCCCACTGGTTTATGCTGAGCCCTGAGATACTATGGGGTGTCTTCCCAGGATTTGTCACTCCAGAGGCATGGGCTCTATGGTTTGAATATTTATTGTCCAGGAGTAGGACTGGGCCCTTTCCTATTCTTGTTATGCAAAGGAAGTTTCATATAAGTAATTTTTTGGCTGTTGAATCTGTATGGAGTCTCCAGGATGTCAGGCCAACACTGCTTTATACCACTTCTCAGACTCCATCTAAGATGGCTGAGGATAAATATTCAATACACATAGCTGCAATCTTCCTCTTTGTTCTGTGGTGTGTTTGCCAACCAAGACCTACCAGTCTGCATAGACAAATCTAGTTGATGGAGACCTTTAAGTCTGGAGTTACTTTTATTAAGAGCAGCCAGTGGTTTAATAGATTTGCTCATTGAGAGCTCTTACTTTGTAAGAAGAAATTTGCGATACAGACACAAAAAAAATTCCTTCCTATTGGCCTTGTATTAAATGTAGTACATGCAACTCTTCTGCTGTTCACTGAGACTCATGCATTTCACAATAACACTCATGTCCACTTCCACTGAGGACTGAGTTGGTTTTGCTTTGTGTTGAGAATGCCAACAGAAATAGAGGTGTATTGCTGCAAGGTGTAAAAGTTGCTTAAAATGACAGAGTTTTTTTCAGTGCTCTGACAACCTGTTTATTTCTAGGTACTCTACGAGGTAGCTCAGACATGTTTAATCAAATGCAGAAGCCTCTGTGGATTTTGAATACCATAAGAAAATTGAAAGTTCTTTAAAATAGCTTATGTACATATAAATAAAAACAATGGCTCAATTAAACAATTAAATTATTTTTTTTTGTCAAGAGAACAACAAATTGTGCTAAAATATGATTTTATTCTGTAAAGAATCTTTTCACTGTGAATCAAGGTTTTATTTTAAAAAACCTAGAATATCAAATGCCAAGCTACTACCCAAAAATAAATTGATATTAGATAGTATTGAGACTACTAAGGATTCCTTACTCACATGCCAAACATAATCACTTCTGAAGGAAATGAAGAGTTTATAATGGTTCTTTGCAATTTTTGGTGACCAATTTACACTGCAAAAATTTGATATTCCCTCCAATATGGATAAGTCCTAATGAAAAGAGAGACAATAAATGCTCCCATACCGGACATTTCAAACTTGAATTGTTCAAACTTGAAGCCCACATATGCTTAAGTATCTTTTCTAGTCTTTGCAGAATAGATAAAGTTATTAATATTTCTGGGTCTCATAAACTGTGATACAACAGTTCTCAGGAACAGAACCTAAGCAAAAGATACTAGGCAAAATTTAGGTCAACTGTATATGATTTGAACATTAAAGTACTAGAATATCACATTTATTCCTAATTTAAAAAAACCTAAGCAAAACAAACCAAGAGAATTTTTAAGTGATGTCTGCCCAGACATAAAATGAGAAAGAAGACAGACAGCTGCAGCAAGACTAGCTATTTGGCTATTGCTGAAGTGGGTGGGAAGAAGAGAGCTGCTTCTAATCAATGCAGGCATAGCTTGCCAGAACATGTGGGGTAAAACACTTCATTGACCCAGGATGTCACTATGACCAGATATCATCATGTTTTTCTAAACTTTGATAGGGGAGAATCACCAGCATGTTTTGCTGCTAGAAAACTATTACTCCTTTCAGTCTCCACCCAACTTCCAGTCTAATTCTTACAATGCCCATTAGGTAGAGTTCATGTAGGTACCACTTATCAGTAGCTTTTAATATTTCTGTTTCTTTTTCATGTACATTAAAGTGTTTGCCAAGGTGAGACTCCTACTCTTGTCTGCCAGATTTTTCCCCTTGTCACTTCCACTAATTACAATTATTTGCTTGTTATAATGGTGCTGAAAACACTGGGAACATTTACACTAATTTTCTGTGGTGTGAAAACAGCTACCCTCCCTTAGCCTCCTCTCTTAATCTGTGGCAGAATTCAATGCAGAGGTTGACTCAAGAACTAAGAAATTAAATGACCTTTCCTAACCCACTCAGAAGAAAGAGAATGACACATAATGTGAGATGCTGCTAGTATAATTGTCTTATCCATCCTATGCTTTGTCTTTTTCAGAGGAGTTTAGAATTTTACTAGTGATGGTATTTATATTTTCTTTCCTCCCTCTGACCCTGTGTGTTCTTTCCTTTTTCAGTGTGTTATCACTCCCACCATATAAAACCTGATGGTAAGAATGACTGTCTTTGACATTTAATTCTTGTAGGAAAAATTTTTTTACCAGGACAAGGCACTTTTCATGACTTGTGTTTTTCTTGAGGAAGAATATCGGTTACCTTGTCCTCCTAAGGTAATATCCTTTAGCCATTGCTGTTCCTGCATTATGAAACTACTGTTAACCTAAATTTCATTTCAAACTGTTTTAATCTCTGGTTAAAGCCAGCATGGCGTCTATTTACAGAATATAGTCATAGATCTCCTGCTCAACAAAATGAGGCTACTAATGGCCTCTGCCCCACTGAATTTCTAATATATCTTCAGAAAAGCAGAAATGTACTAATTCCAAACTTATTTTAAAAGTTTTGAAATTATTTAGTGAGAGGCCAAAGGATACTCCAAATACTTTTGATTTCTCCGTATACCATATTTTAAAAGAGTGAAGTGTAATATCAAAGATGTACCAGTACACAAATTTGTTGCCATGTACTTTGGGTTAGGCAAAGGAAAGGAGAATCTGGATTGACTCCAGCACACACAAGAGACTCAAAGAAGATGCCCCAAAGCTGATTAGTTCACAAGTCAGACAGAAACTCCTCTTATTCTGGGTTCTAGGCTAGCCATCATTTTCAAAATAGAATTTGTTACTAAGTTCCAGACTAAAAAAATTATGCCTATTGTTAACTATTTGTAAGTAGTGAGACACTACTACAATAACTCAATAATTCAATGCCAAATCTTTCAGTAAAGGATAAAGTCTTCTAGAAAAAAAAAAAAAGAACAAAATTGAAAGATCAGTAAAAGAAAGAGCAATTACATATTTGGAACACTTTTTATTTGAAAATTGTATCTCCTTTTTTATATTCTGCTGGTAGTGTTCAGTATTGAAGAATATGAAAAAAACATCTCTGAGGCTGAGTTTTAACACTGAATGTGCACAGTGAAGAGACTAAAAAGAAAATTAAAGAGATAGCTTTGCTTATCAGAACTAGCCTTAAAACTTAAAACCTTGAATCAACTTAATTTTTAAAATAATCAGGTTACTCCAGGTCAGTGTCAGAGTTTAACTTTCCTAACTTGGATTTAAGATTTCTGTCAAAGGAGTAACAAAACCACATACTAGTTCATTAAAATATTGGAATTACAGGAGTACAATTCAAAGTCATGAAAATAGTATTCCAGTTTTTGTGAAGACAAGACATAGAGTTATTATCATGAATGGTGATAAGAATCAGAATGACAAAAAGATCAGACAAACTACCCTGGCCCCCACATCCCAAGCATAATTACAGTCCAACTCACTTACTGCTTCTAAGGAAAATGGTTGTATTTAAGGTTCAAGTATAACAAATTAAAGAGCTGAAATTTCCTTTCTAACTAAGCAAACTGTACCTGTCATTCTGCAAGCCTCTGAAACCATTCAGAACATCTATTTTAGGCATGGAAAACGTAGACAGATATTCATAGAGGGACTGAAGTCTCCTACTTCTTAAATATCCAAGTAGACACTTATTTTATAAATGCTACCACTTAAAAAAAAAGTAGGCACAAATTAACTGCCTAAGGAAAATGAGATTAATCCAGCTATGGCCTTTTCTGTGTACATGTTTTAGGGACAGGTGCAATTTCTTGCCTTATTAGAGTCCTATTACAGCAAGAAGAGAAAGCTTTGGATTTTCCCCCATTGCAGTGTCTTGCACAATGCTTGCTGAGTTTTTACAGCTGAGGGGTGCAGTCTACAATGTAATAAACCCCTAAATTAAGCTAGGACTATGAATATTGGGAACTGATGTAAAATCACAGAGGCACCTTTAGAAAGTTTATCTATATCTTCAGTTCTGGGCCCCTCACCACAAGAATGATGTTGAGGCTCTGGAGCATGTCCAGAGAAGAGCAACAAATCTGGTGAAGGGGCTGGAGAACAAATCTTATGAGGAGCAACTGAAAGAGCTGTGGTTATTTATCCTGGAGAAGAGGAGGCTGAGGGGAGACCTCGTTACTCTCTACAACTACCTGAAGGGAGGTTGTGGAGAGGAAGAAGCTGGCCTCTTCTCCCAAGTGACAGGGGACAGAACAAGAGGGAATGGCCTCAAGCTCCCCCAGGGAAGGTTCAGGCTTGATATTAGGAAAATATTCTTCACTGAAAGGGTCATTGGGCAATGGAGCGATCTGCCCAGGGAGTTGGTTGACTCATCTTCCCTGCAGGTGCTTAATGTGTGGGTGGATGAGGTACCTAGGGGCATGGTTTTGAGACTGGTGGGAACAGTTGGACTCGAAAATCCAGTGGGTCTCTTCCAACCTGGTGATTCTATGGTTCTATGATTCTATGAAAAGGATGTAATAGTTACCATGAACTGTAACAAAGCTTAAGAAAGGAGAGGGCTAAATAAATTCAGAAAACTGGAGTTGGTATAATTATCAATCTTCTTCTAATTGATAACAACTGCTAAAGTAAGTTGTATTTGACCATTCACTTTCAGATTTTGTATCTTTCTCCAGTCAGATATTTTTGTCCTTTCTCAGGTTCCCATTTCACTGTATAATTCTGTTTAAAAACCTGATTCTTTAGGATTAAAAAATAAATAAATAAAAATCAATCTTCAAAATGAAGTGTTTTCCGTGTGTATAAATCTATTTTTTTTTCCCTACCAGGACTATATTCCATTCCTGCAGAAACTTTAAGATTCTTTAAAAGTATGTTCAAAATTAGGTGAAGGGTAAAATTATGAATTTCCCACTTGGAAGAAAGTGGCTTAAATTCTATCCAATTATTTGCCATGGCAACCAGCTAAACACAAAAGGGCTGGAATGGATGTAGAGTACTGCCTCTATAATCATCACTGTATGTCCTTCAAATCATGGATATGCAGCACCACTATCCCAATCTACTTCAGGGCCATAAGCCTACACGGTAATTATATGCTTTGAAACACTCCACTTAAGTGCATCAATAATATAGTGAGTGAACACGTTCTTTAATTCTGCACCTGTAAATGGAGAAAAAAAATAAAGAAATAGCTCTATCAGAAAATAGGGAAAAAGAAAATACATAATTACATTATTTTTAACCTACTTTCTGATGTATCAAGTCCTGCAGATTGCTAATTTTAAATGATCCATTAATTATCAACAAGTAAAATACTGTCTGAGTATCTTTCAGAACTATGTTGTGTTTTTATGAACACTCCTATAATGTTTCTTTTCCGTGGTGCTCATAGTGTTTCCATCAATGGATTTTGACTAGTGGATTTCTATGAGTTTGCAGAGGAGTACTTTTTCATCTTTGATAAGCCATTTGCAGTACTGAGCCCCACATAGTGACAAATGTCCATCTTGACCTTCACACATTTAAGTCTCTCCTGTTAAGGTTTATGAGAGAGGAAATGTAGCTTGCTATTTGTGTTTCAAATGTGAATTCTTCTCTGATTCTGTTATTGAGCTGTTAAAACTTCACCTTTGTGTGCCTGTTTGCCCTCTTGCTCTTCCTCTGGTCAGTGTTTGGCTTGTGAACTCAGTGGAGCAGGAACTGTCTCTTATTTTCTAATTTTACAATGCTTTGCACAATGGATCTCCACTATGCTTGTCTGTTGGTGCTAATACAAAATGTGGTCAAGATAAATTCAGGTTAGCTTCGAAGTTTGCTGCTTCTGTTTCAGGTCTAATGCATGTATACCCTGGTTTATTTTTTTCCAACCCTATTAGATGACTCATAAAAACCCAAAATTTCTGCCCATGAATCTTGCATTGTTTATATTCTTAAACTATTTATTATGATCATAATAATAAAAATTATTATTTATTATTATTATTACTGATAATATCTAACATAATTAATGCTACAATTATACATAATAACATTTAGATGAATACTAGAATAGGTGTTACAAAGTTTTAGGGAACCAACTTTTGTTAAACATATGTCCTAAGGGGTGAGCAGGAAGTGTCAGTTTTGGAGTCATGGACTTTGTACCAGCAACTGTACATTCGTAGTTTAAAGTTCTTATTAAGATGAGGAAAGGAAGCAGCCAAACCCAGGCAGAGTGCAGCTGACTCAAGTAAACAGCTCTGCAGTGCATCAAGACAATTGAATAGAACTAAACATAAAACTAAACTAAAAACCCCTCAGTCTTCTAAGACTGATTAATCTCACCCTAGATGTCTCTGCTCATACACAGACTTCTAAAAACTCTTGTATTTGTGTCAGGAATTTGTATTTGGAACTGTAAATTTGACATTTATAGCTCCTAGGTGGATAAGATTTAATAAATGCTTAAGAATTAAGAACAGTTAGAGGCTTAAACCTTACAGTTCTGCAAAAATATTGAAACTTTGAAATACATGTGCTTTAAAATGATGACTGTAGAAAGAAGACAGAAAAAACCCCTGGAAAATATGATCATTTAAACATCACCAGAAACTCCATCACTTCTAAGCAGATATCCTAATTTACGATAATTATATTTCAGATTTTTTTGAGCACTTCAGATTTTTGATGTCATTATTTATTTATCATAGTTAGAAAGAAAAAAAAAAAGGAAGTTTCTGGGAGAAGTCTTACCTATGCATCTCTCCTACATTTACTGCAAGGTGTTAGAAAATGTCATGGCGTATGCACCTTTTCTGCATGCAATAATAGGAAAATGTAAAAAGTCTGTTAATGCTGGTGCATCTAAAGCTTCACAAAATGATTACCTTTATTACTCTACCAAAATGAGACATCTCTGTCAATTAAAAAAATCTTTTGCAATTTTCTTAGGGTTTAAAATTTTCGACATTTGATAACATTATGAAAGTTAAAAAAAATTAAGACACAACAAGTTTATTTTTGGTTTATTTCCCACACAAAAAAGAACCTCCTTAAGTCTAAAATAATTTCTACCATTTCCTTTAAAAAGACAACAATTGAAAAGGGGCTCTTACTTGGTACTGTATTGCTCACAACTTTCTTATAATAATAATTTGTTAAAGCTTGAACAACAGTTTGATTAACTACACCTTTTACCTTGCAGAAGCCATATTTTCTATGCCAACCACAATGTATGTTATGTGTGAGGAAAACCATTAAAATTGTATTAGGTAATCTGAATAGTCTGTAAAACTCATGAAGCAAAACTAGTTGTATGTTTAACAACTCAGAGTCAAACAGAATAGGTGCTACTTTCCCTTAGAATTGTCATTGTTCCATATTAAAAAGGATGCAATTTCCATAACTGAAAACAAAATCAAGTGTCAAACAAATATGGCATTTGTTCTATTTATATGAAAACCATTACATCTGGTATTTCATTTGAGGAAGCATTTTAATGTGATTTTTGCAAAAAAATAAAGCAAAGTTCAGGGCAAGTTTGTCTTACCAATAGTAAATGAATGAACATGTGAACATGTCAATTTTTCTAAGCAAGTATTAACAAACTAGCAGTTGCAGAGTCTCTGTAATCATAGCTAGAATCATATAGATACTTCACTTTATTCTGAAGACTTTTAAGACATTTTACAAGCCACAATTTCATATTGTCACTGGAAAAGAAAGCCATTCTTAAGTGTAGTGCCAAAGCTGCTGCTGTGTTTCAAGTGTTCTCAGGAACCACGGCCCCAGAGTAAGGTCTTTGTCCTGCAGGAGGAACTCTTACTGGGCAACAGTAATTCTATGATTCTATGACTTTATTTTTCAATTGCATCCATAAGCCATATGATTCTTCCTTATAATTGTTATTACCTTGTACAATCACTTGGCATTCTTTTTCTTCTTTCATGCACTCACTGATTTATTTGTGCCTGCCCTCATTTTAGTTCTGGGCTTGTGACCCTATCACAGCAGCCAACTAGGTAGGCTGCCCATCTCACACCAACAGCTACATGTATGGTGTGTTTGACACAAGGATTTCTGTAGTCATCCACCTATGGGGAGCAGGTATCTCCTTGTAGTACCTGTTCTGGGCCAAGTGGTGGGTTCCTCTTCAGCACTCGCATGTTGAGTCTGTCTCCATGTAGAGGCAAGGTGGGTCTTTGTTCATGTCCCAGCTCAGACCTGGCTATGGGCTAGGGATGACAATAACTACTGAGCCACTCAGGTAAGCTGTGAATGAGAGGTTACATAAATGAGATTTAAATCTGTTGCCTCATCACAAACACACTGAAAAATCCCAGTTATCATTTTCCTTTTACTGTACTCAGTAGGATTGTATGTAGTATTCTCAGCTGTTGCTTACATAATTAGTGTTCACCAGTAAGATCTTCCTAAGTACTGTCTTACCATTACTATCATGATCATGACTACAGCAATAGACGCAGTGGGGGACTGCTGAAGTTTTAATGACAACCACCTTTAGTTCAAATTTATCAGTAATAATATTGAGGTGTGTGAAACATGTGAGTGTACTTGAAACATATTCATATGAGATAAACTATTCTATTCCAATTTTTTTTTTGTTATTTTAGGCCAGTAAATGTTTATGAATGATTGTTTCCACTGAAAGTTGGCTGGTTAATTATATTACTACATGGAGACATGGAGTGGAGGTAAGGAAAGTTAGATTTGAAGGGCATAGTTTCCATAAGACTTGAATACACTTGTATGGACAAACCATCTCCTTGTATTACCAAGCAAGATCTACTTCTCTAATTGACACTAATGGGTAATATTAATCACATTATGTTGCTTTTATAAATTTATACACACATACATGGAACTAAGTTTCTGACCATCATTTAGAAATCTGTGCCATTTTGTGTTAATGTAACCTACTTGCAGACTTGTCAACCTTGGATACGTTTTTTGTTGAAACAGTAGACTAAATGTCGATTATTAAAAAAGCATAAGAGGATATTTTCAAACTTGGTATTCTTTTCCATTACCAAAACCTAAATCTCAGAAATTCATATCCAATTGTCACTTTTGACATTCCTTTGAGTAAGGGAAAACACTTCAGTCCCTGTACACTTCTTCAGTATCTGTCCATGTATCTCTCTAGCTCATTTTGAGGGAAAGATGAAGTGACAGAGAGGGACAAAGCAGTTAATTCTGGCATGGCATAAATACGCAATCTTGCACCAAGATTTGATGATACCAAGAATTCATCTTGGGTGGATTCTCAGGGACTAATAGTAAGCCTCTACAACTGGGAAATTCAATGTAGGAACACCAGCAGACTCTTGGCTGTGGCAATATGGATGATGCTTCTGTAACAGTCAATTAAAGGTATGCACAGTGGGGAAGGAGAGGTAATGTTTGAGATCCACTGTCCAAATGATCATAAATTCCAAGCTCTTTGCACTCTAGGATAGTAATTGGTAATATTAAAGTAAGGTAACTATTAATACTTGCCAGATCACTTAATTTGCCTACCTCTGTAATCTTAATTACAATCGCAGCAAGAATGTCACCTTTTGAACAGGCAGATGCATAACGAATGAAAAATCAGGTCTATAGCAACTATCTCTTGGTGTCATCTAGTGGCTACCTCCCCATACTGCAAAAAGGAAATTGTATGTGCAGTTTTATTTTTATATATATCCACTCACACGAGAGTAGAAATGTGTATAAAAATATGTTTTTTTCTGACTGAGTGGAGTAAAGGAAGCTGCCATTTTAGCAGACAAGGCAAGGTTGGCCTTTCTCTGCTCTTCATCCTGGCCTTTTTACTGTGTCTTCTTATGAGGTCAAGACACGCTGACAGAGAGTTCAGTTAGCATACACTGGTGTGAAGGTGCTGCCTGCTGCCTCATTTAGACTGGTTGACTGAGTGACTGGGTCTTGTTAAAGGACATCCTTTGCCAAAACACTTGGTATTTCCTTATGGATGACTGAGTAGCACTCAGGGGATGCTGACAGATTGAAATGACATGCCACAAATCTGATTGCACTTGGCACTGGAGGAAGGCTCAGAGCAAAAAAAGAAGCATTCTCTGACCCTCCTGCCAGCTTTGTCTGCCCCTCCTTGCCCTGAGAATGGAATATGGCTGACTCCAGGACAGGTACCACTACAAGAAATACCTTGACATGGAGGTTCTGAAGTGCTACTGAAAAAAAAAAGAAAAAATAATATATGTATATCTCTTAGGAAAGGGAAAGGTAATAAAGGTCTACTCAGAGTGAGAATGAATTAAACTCCACAGATGTATTTTTTATATACATACACACATATATATAAGGAATATGCACAATATCCAGATTCAGAAAATCTTTCTCAGGAAGAACCACCATTAACACCACTGAATTCTCTATAACCTTTCCAGAATTATTGTAACACTTTTTCTTCCAAAAAGGAAGGTAGATTCATAATCTAGAGAAGTATTTATTCTAGAAAGAAAAAAAGTGAAGTAGGCTTTGTCTCTGAGTCATAAACTCAGTTTGCATTTCCTGCATTCTAAGCCAAAACTTGCAAAATCTGATCTGATATTCAGAAAAGTTTTGACTGCAGTGCTACGCATTAATTTTTTGGTGGGGCATCCTAAGTATTCCACATTTTAGAAAATGCTTTTAATAATGATTACATCTACCTTCTATTGATGTCTAGTAGATTTACCAGAGAGTGTTTTGCTCAAATGTTTATGAATATACGTGGGTTCTGTCACTCATACTTCAAAAAATTGATCAAACTTGGTCCAAGCTGCGTATGATATACAAATAACTTAAAATATATTCTAAAATCTATTTTCACCTTCTGTGTAGTTTTCAAAATATATTCTGATGATGGAGAATGAGAACATAGGAAAAAAAAGTATTCATTGGCTCTGCCTCTTATAAGGACATAAGGAAGAAATAATATGGCATTTACTCTATTTGAGATTTTCATGGTGAGGAAAAATAGGGATTCTGCACCAAGAAAGATTTCCACTCTATGTGCATCCGAAAGAGCCAGGACTAGGAATAAATAACAAAGTGAGAAATATCTAGCCACATTACATTCTAGCAGACAAATGGGGCACTGTTATCAGCTAGCATAAACCAAAGTAGCGTAGAAAAGCATCCTAATGCTTTTCTACATGGGTAACCTGATCTAGTGGGAAGTCCCTGCCCATGGCAGGGGAGGTGGAACTAGATGATCTTTAAGGTCCCTTCCAATTCCAAGTATTCTATGATTCTATTATTCTATGATTCTAACACTGAAGACCTCATTTAGTCCCCTCCAAGTCACCCCTCACACAGCTACCTGGTAGCTACTGTCACAGATACCAGGTCTGCCTATCTGGTTTTGGAGAGTACTAGACTACCTGATTCTAGGGCTGAATCAGGATAGCTGTACTTGTGTTTTTGTCTTTAGTATTAGCATTTCACAGACTCAAATGAAGCCCCACTGCAGGCTGGAGTTCAGTTGCATTACGCATGGCACATACATCTAACATCTAGAGACTTTTAAAAAATTCAGCTTGAAAAGCTTTTACATTTTAAACCTGATTAGAAATAACTCATTCAGATGGATGCTATGCAAAGCCACTAAAATATTTACTGCTCTGTACAAAAATAACTGCTCCAAATACTGAATTTTAGCTGTAAGTAGAGACAGAATCTATACCACTGAACCAGTAAAGAAATTATTGAAAGAATAAGACAAATTATACAATTAAATATGCTCTATCAGACTACATGAAATTAAGCAGTAAGAATAATTTAAATTTTGTTAAGGTTACCTTATGAATTGTCACTAACATCTGCAACGAAACGTTTAAGCAAGGTTTGTCTTTTTGCTTAAACAAACTATGGAAGCTTTCCTATGTCCTTAAAGAGTAGCACATTTATTGCTTTGTTTTTTTTTTCACTCTTTTTCAAATTGGGGTTTATAACACCAATATATAAATCTGTCCTTGAACAATATGAAATGACCTTACAATATTATCAGAATGGGCTCAGTTCATGGGCAGATGTTCATGATATCAATGAAGTGATAGTTGCTATGTGTATGGAATCAAAATGTTTAAAGTAGTTTCCTGTGCAACAGCATGTAGCACAAGCCTGCTCCTTGTGCTTGCTTCCATTAGACTTGGGCTCCTCAGGGAGAAGTAAACCTCATCCTTCGCCACTGAACATGTGGCCAAACTACGATCAGTATTCTGGCAGAATCTGACCCACCATGGGCATCCAGATGCAGTCTTTTGCTGTGGTTTTGTGGCACCTCAAATATATTTTAACTTTTATATAGTCTTATTCGTCTCACTTCAGATTTAAAAATAATTCACAAAACATTTCCAATAGGTAGGTTTAGAGAACACATATACCTGTCCGTACTCCTCTAAGTTGGAGAGTAGGCCCATGGTTATAGCAATACTTATTACTAACTTCAATAATTTCTTTCCTGTATATCACTATGGCATCCTGATTTCTAATAATTCTCAATGGAATTTGACCATGAAAAAAATCCTAAATCTATGACTTGGAAATCTGATTTGCAAAGTCAAAATTAGAAAAGATGCTCACAGAGATAACCAGTATAGCAAGATTAAGGTCTTGATTTAGCTTTCCTGTCTGGCTACACTTCCACTACTCAGAGCACAGTCCCAGATATAACAGTTTCATTTAGATTAAACACAGTAAGAAATGTTTATTCTGAATATACAAACATTTTGAATGGAACAAACCAGCTTTCATGTTTCCATACCTGAGCCTGAACATGGGACCAACAGTCGTGAAATTCTGAAGTAAAAGGAATGTGAAAAAGAGAAACAGTGGAAATAAGGAAGTAAAGTCTTAAATAATATCTTCAAATCTTCTTTATGAAAGAGTGAATAAAATTTCTTTTACTTCTGTTTTTATCAAAAAAATGGCAGTAGCAGAAGTCACATTAAAGAAGTGCATACATAAATTAGTACAATAATATTAATCAGAAGCAGTGTTTTTTCAGTCAGAAAAAAACCTATTTTATGTGAGAATAATACTTATTATCTGCTGTGGGTTTTTTAAACTCATGCATGTTTTACTACTAAAGTATACAAAGCTTAAAAACAATTTTTTTTTCTCTTAGTGGGAGATTTGCAAGACAAATTAAACTATACATGAACAAATATTTTTTTCCAGTGTGCAAGCAAATTAATTTTATCTTTTAGATCATTGTCAGGAGACATAAGTTGGTCACTAACTGCCAATGGCAGTTTGATACATATAATGCAAAATACTGTTTTGCATTAAGAAGTTGAAGTCAACCAATTTTCTGTAGAATTGCGTTACTCAGAAAAATATGAAAGTAAGACTCTGGATTTAAGAAAACAGAACACATTTCTGATAGGTAGACCTTGGAACTTTCTAATGTTAGTATATATTTAGAAAATATGGCCAAAAGAGTATCCTTTGTTTCTGTTAACCAAGATTTACAAAATGCCCAAAATACAAGAAGAACTAATTCAGCCACTATTTTAATTTGAAGATTAATCCTTCCAATATAATACCAAGCAATGCCAGTACCAAATATGGTAAAATACAGAAGCATTCTATTTTTTACTCTCTTTTACTGCTGATCCACTGGTTTTTTCCAATCTTTAATGTACCAGTTCCAGCAGGGCTGTTTTACTGCACTTCCCAAATAGAAAATTAGGTTAAAGGAACTCTACTTCTTCTCAGAGGTAAATTACACTAAGTGCTGACCCAAAGACAATGTGATACAATAAGAATACTTTTGTAACTTGTTCCTTATGTAGTCACAACATAATTTTTCTTTAAACACAGATAAACCAAGGTTATAACTCAAAAATTAGAATACTAATCTTTTTCAACAGATTTCTTTTTCAAATTTAATGTCACCGTATAGAGCTAGCAAAAGGCTATATATTGCTCACTTTTTCACTTGAAGCCTGGCACCTTCCTGTGTGAATAATCCCATTGGGGAAAAAAAGAGGAATCTGTCTATCTCCTACTTTGGAAATGAAACTGAAGTGTAGAGGTCATCTAATCATAAATACTGTGGCGGGAATAAAAGAGACATTTAAAGCTTAACTCAAAGCAATTTAGACATGTGTTGGCTGAGGTGTTTTGTATGATGCCTTGAAAAAATTAATTTGTGTGGCTTAATATCAGAAACAGAGGCAAAAAGCAGATACTGAAGGTTTGACAACATTGAATAAGCTCAAAAAAGCCTTTATTGAATAAGTGGTGTATAATTATGAACAGTAACATTTAAGTCATACTTATTTGGGGTTCTGGCCATACAAAAATTTCTTCTGAAGTGGTATTTCATGTTCCCCTTTGTGATTTCATTGCATCATAGAATAACCAGGTTGGAAGAGACCCGCCGGAACATCAAGTCCAACCATTCCTATCAAACACTAAACCATGTCCCTTAGCACCTCGTCTTCCCATCCCTTAAACACCTCCAGGGAAGGTGAATCAACCACCTCCCTGGGTAGCCCATTCCAGTGCTCAATGACCCTTTCTGTAAAAAAAATTTTCCTAATATCCACCCTAAATCTTCCCTGGCAGAGCTTGAGACCGTTCCCTCTTGTCCTGTCACCTATCACTTGGGAGAAGAGGCCAGCTCCCTCCTCTCTACAACCTCCCTTCAGGTAGTTGTAGAGAGCAATGAGGTCTCCTCTCAACCTCCTCTTATCCAGGATAAACAACCCCAGCCATTCCTCATAAGGCCTGTTCTCCAGCCCCTTCACCAGCTTTGCTGCTCTTCTCTGGACTCACTCTAGAGCCTCAACATCCTTCTTGGTGTGAGGTGCCCAGAACTGAACACAGGATTTGAGGAGTGGTCTCACCAGTGCTGAGTACAGAGAGAGAATAACCTCCCTGGACCTGCTGGTCACGCCATTTCTGATCCAAGCCAGGATGCCATTGGCCTTTCTTATGAAATATTTTATAATGTGAATAACATTTGTCATTCCAATAGGGTTATTGCAGTTAGAAATACTTTTAAAACTGATTTTTTATTGCAAGTTTTCTATTTCATAGGAAATATGAGAAGTACTTATGAAAGAAATTTTAGACTAAAACCAAAGGATTAATCCACTTGGTACTGACTCAATGGCTAAAAATATTTGCTATATTATGATTATTATCTGATAATTTATTAGTTTTGTGTCTGTGAAAAAAGTGACCTCAAAATTCCTTCTTTACAAATGATTTAGTAAGGCTCTTGATTTTCCACACCAAAGCCAATCTCTTCGGGCTCTATGAGTACAACTTTTAAAGTGGGGGTTTGTTGCTCTTTCTTACGTTTTTTTTCCTCAAGAATGTTGCTCCTAAGTGAAGTTGTCTCAGAATTTGNCTCCCCTGTGTGTATCTCCATGAAGAAATAGATACAGTTTATTTTGAAATGAATGCCTTTTGACCAAATCTGTCTTTTCCATTTAGTCTGCACTTGATTGTCTCAAGTCCAGGTATGTGAGAGCCTTGCAGCCATCTCTCAAAAAAACATCTTCAGACTTGGTTGTTTCTGCCTATTTTACAGGTCCTTATTTCCTCATATTTGAAAAAACCTTTGCTGAAAAATGCATTAAATCCATTACTTGAAAATAAATCTTTTCCATAGACTAATTCATGTGATGCCTTTATGTTTCCATAAAAGTCTATTATACTTGGTACCACAGCAGTTGCTACTAGCATCCAAATTATATCTACATCTTTCTAGTTAGGAAATTTTTTTTTTTACTTCTACAAACCTTTTTTACATTATTTCTGGAGGTATGTAGAACATAAAACTGTGGATATGATTTAATATTAAATTTAAGGAAGGCTACTGAGTGGCTCTGTTAGCATCTCCACCTTTTTTCTCCCCAGATCTTGTGGCTTTAGTGACATTTGCCTGTAACAATTGAAAAAAAGTCTTGCTATATGAAAAACAATCAACCCTTAAAATGTAAATGCCTCCTTGGCTGTATACACTATGAAGCAATCTCTGCAGGTGAGCATCATCTTTTCCTTAATTAACTTAATCTTACAATATTTTTGCCTCTTCAAAGAATTATCTGAAAATTTCTAGGACAATTTTCTCAATGGAATGGTGTGAGATTACACCAGATTCAACTCACATGTGCATATGTTTATGCAGGAAAATTATTCAGCTGAGTGTTATGGTAGTTTCTAAGCAATAGAATATAGCGTGATATGTTGCCATTTAGCAAATCCACACGCTTAGAAGCATGAAATCTGTACTCAAGTACATCTTAAATTTTATATCTTTCAGACAATAAGTGTACTTACTCGCTGTTCTGGTCATAATTTTTCCCCAATTTCTTAGATCAGCTAACATACAAAATAAATATTCTACAGATACAGACAGAACATATACAAGCAACAAGACTTACAATATTCCCATTCTAAACAAGTTCCAGCATATGAAGGATGCAAAACTAAGTTATATGGGTCTATTCTTGTACTGAGAATAAACTTGATGAAGAGATCTGGTCCATTAATCTGGTAACTTGAAATAAATGTATATCATATCAGAGTATAATCCTGACTTTTAACTAAATGGTATCAAAGCTCATTTATAATGTCTTTTAGGAAATAATTGTATGTATGATATGCATGTATCTCAAATGTATAGATGGAGAGCAAGAGACATAGATGTAGAATAATACATGTATAAAATATGTTTGAACAATACATTATTTAAAAAACATGAAAATACATGAGACAAGAATTTGTGGTCCAGTCTTTTCAATAACAAGAACAAGAAGGTCCAAGAAGATCCTTTGGGTTTCCTTCCTCCTTACAGAATAAGGAGCTCAATATTCTCTTATTTGTTTTCTTTACCATCAAAACATTAGGAAATTACATATAATTACTCTTAATATGCACTTACAAAATCAGAAAGAAGCAAACACACAAAATCAAGATGATAGATAACAAAGTTAATGTAAGAATTCTTATTAAGTAAAGAACTTAGAATTGTGCCATAGGCACTCTTCTCCCTTAAATATTATTTCAGGCCATTTTGCATTAAATTTCCTAACATTTCTAATAAGGAATTTTTGTGATCCACATTGATATATCCATGCAAATTATGACAATAATTTGTCTTGCATGAGTCATATTCTTGATCTTTGAGCTACAGCATCTTAGGAAAATCAGAATGTTAATTAATATATTCACAACACACACATAGAGCTTATATAATAGTGTAGACAATTATTTTTTATAGGAAATCTTTGAACAGAGCCATGGCTAAGGAACTCCAGCATGTCCTTTCCCTGACAAATATTATTAGTAGTAAGTTAAAAGTTTGCCTGCTGTCACTGTGACCCCAACTGACCTCTTAATTTCTTGAGTTCAAGTCCAATTAACCTTTAGGAAGAAGCACAACTGCTTTAAACAGACAAGTCAATAGAATCCAATAGTAATCATTTCATTTTCTGGTTTGTCAAAGGGCAGTGGTCCCACCTCAACCATTTCGCACAAAGGTGGTAATTTATCAATGTTTAGAATGATCTGTACTGGACCATACCCGGCCCTCTCTCAAGTGCACTAATCAATTAAACAGGCTATATCTCAGTCATGCCACCTTGTGTGCTGCCACAGAAGAAGGCGCCAGCTGAAAAATTACTCTCCTCTTGTGATATTTGCTGTTTTAGTTTCTGGAATGAATACATTGATGTACATTTCAAGCTCTTGTGGTCACCAAGAGGCTTGAATTAATCTATGAAAATATGGTGGGAAATCCTGTCTGGCATGAAAAAGGACTTCTAGGACTGTCTTTGACTATCTTCTTGTACATGTTTGGCTGCTGTTGAGTTTACTGAGAGTTAGTCATAGCATAATGGAGGGGAAGAAAAGCATCCCAGTGGAGCAGGAAGAACAGATAAGGTTGGCTCCGAGATTAAACACAGGAAAAAGGAAAAGAAAGATGTGGCAAAGACCTCCTACTTTCTGTCTTTCATTTCTGACACAGCTGGGAGACCATACATGGCTGATGGACAAAAGCACTATGACCATTAAATTGCTGGAGTGTGCAGTGGAGAGAGAGGCAGTGATGCTCACACTGGTAGTAATCCTGGGCTGATATTTCACCATCTCTCTAAGCACAGCTGCTTGAATCTTTTGTACATATGTATGAAGACAGGCAGGACTGTATGGCAAAACCTTGTCAGTAACAGGAAAGAGCACAGGCAAACTGTTAACTGGGTCAGGTCTAAAGGTGCAGTCTTGAGATAAACTCCCCAGTGCTTTTCTTCTCTAAGGGGATGATCAGGTTTTGCGGCTGTCTTCTGAAATAAAAAGGAATTACGTGTTGTTTAGAGATTTAAGAGGATAGTAATCAGATTATTCTTCACAGAACAAGAAAAGATGAGGGGATTTTTGGATGGATATATACAGCAACAAGCTAGGAACTGTAATATGGACCCCCAGGCTTAATGTCATCGTTAAGAGAGGAGTATCACAAAGACTAGTGTTGGTCAGGAAACCTAAGACCTAGTTCTAGGAACATCTGTTTGTATAAGTGGAACCCAAGTGATGGGAATGAAGAAAGAACTGTATTTTCATTTGCTTTTCTCAAGTTCCTTGTGAACACATCTTCCTGTGCTAGAGCAGAAGAAAGAAAGGGCAATTTGGGACCTTAGATGTATGGAATTTTTACAGTAAATGAATAACATAGAAACTTCCTATCCTTTAATAAGAAACTATTTCTGATTAACCACTTTCTGCTTGTCTAATTTAAATAGGATTTTTTAATACTTCATGTATTGAAGTAATATTTAATTGGCTTTTGAATACTTTAATATATAGCAGTACTTCACATAATTAAGCATTCATCATTAGCTAAGAGCAACAGAAATATTTTTTGTTACCAGAGTTAAGCTTGAAATCATGAGAAATCTTCAAAATACAACTGAAGATCTTTTTAATTCAGTTTTTTCTTGGTTGTTCTCATACAGAAAAAAACAAAGACAGTAAAAGGAAAGAAAACAAACCCAAATCCTTTAAATTAGTTTTGCAGTTTTCTACTGTCCTATATTAAAGGCAACATAATAGAATTTATAGGAGTAGAACCCTTTTAGGCAGCACTCTTTGTATTTTTTTATTAAGTCCATACTTGCAGAATCTACTTAATGTCAATTTTGTACAATGGTTACACTACACAGAGTATTTTATTTTAAACCTGCAGGACACAATGATAAATTGATAATTGACCCCAAGGTCATAGCAAATAAAGAAGCCCTGTTTTTCATTAGTACAGTATTATGTCGTTGTTAGGGGAAAGGAGAGCGATGCTAATTGAGTACTGAGGAGCTGCACAATTAAGAAATCATCCATGGTTTTAATTTCACATGTTTAAAGCTGCAGAATTCTAAATTGTGAACAATAAAATAAAATAAGATTAATATGAGATACAATTTTATAAAACGTCACCATCCAGAAGCAATTCCCAGCTCTCTATATTTGACTGCTTTCACTACTGGTATAGATGACAAATACAGCACTTTTGTCACTGTGCTACTTTAAGTCTACAGTATTTCCTTAGGCTTTAATTATCATAGGATCCAGAAGACAAATACTGTGTTCATTGTTAAAAATAAGAGTGCTTATTTTGAAGAGACATTCTAGAGTCTCCTGTTGTAAATTAGTTTGTTTTGCATCAAGCTTCCTTATGTTAAGGCTTGGACTCATTCATATTCCAATCAGAACTAGGCTAATTGTGTGATGGAACAACATGGAATTATTCACAGTGTATCATTACCTATTTTTTTTTGTTAGTGTTAATTAATTTACCATGACAATTAAACTGTTTCCCAAACATTTAAAGTTTTAGCACCTTCTCACATACAAAATTAGATATGACAGAGGCTTCTACATTAAAGACCCCTTAATTCAACTTCTGATTATGTTTTCCGCTCTTGGGAACTTTTGATTTCTATTAGATTGTGCTCACATACTTGCCTTGGTGCAATTTATATTATCCCTAAGTTCAGAGCTAGATAGTGTTCGTTCCTGAATTACACTTTTCTTCAACAAAAGCAGTATCACGATGACTGCCACACAAGATTCCTACTACCTATGTTGTACCAGGTTTAGTGAAGTCCCAGACCAATTATAATAGAAAGAAAGGGACGTGTCTTGACTACTTGAGAAAGCCACTGTTTTTGACTAGAACATTTAATAATATAAAAAGTAAACAATTCATAAATACAGTCTAAAATTTAAGAGTAGGGCAGTAATATGTTCAGGTCACTCAAGCATTGATAACACCATCCCAAAGGAATAAAAAGCTCAAATGAAATTAAATCTCTAGCTTCTGGGAAGACAGTTAGTGTAACCTGTTTTGTCACATGTGGCTAAAGCAGAAAATCAGGATGTATACAAAGTGCCATAAGAGTTTTCCCATGTGACCTATCGCAATCAGCTAGTATTAAATGCAAAATGCACTAGAGGCAGACGTGCAGGAGATGAAATGAATAAAAAAAATATCAAAAGTTCCTACTTTCTTTAACAGTACTACTACACAATACAGTACTTCAGTAAAATTACCTCCTTTGAAATGATAAAAACAATGGTCTAATTGTAATAGAAATTTTTTCATTCTGTGCAAAAAATTTCCTTTAAAAGATGAAATTACAATTGAGATAAAAAGCTATATTTTTGAGATTTGCAAATAGCTCATAAAATCCTGTTAAGCAGACTCACCATCTATCTGTTATGAAGCTTAGGAAGTCAAGAACAAGCAACTGCTCACCTGGTCTGTAAATGTCCTTCACTGAGGAATTCCTGAGAGGTGAGATGAGAAGATAATGAGCCAGAACCCTCTCCCTGCTGCCCACCTGGAAAATACTTGGCATGCAGGATGGACATTCTATGGAAGAATGAGCTAGCAGGCAAAAGACAGGGAACTGGGAAGCCTGTGGCTCTCCAGAAAGCAGGAACCTTCTGAGATTTACAGATAAACTGGCTGGAGACAGATGGTCTATCCACCTGGCATGCACCAAACCCACATATCTGATATTTCCATTTAGATGTTATGTTCTGAAAATTGTTCCTTTGAAAGATAATGTTTTTACTAGCTGTGTTCAGAGTGATAGATGCTCAAGTGTCATTGACTTAGGTTGTCATTGACATCTTTTGCTCTCCCTCTACTGAGGTACTTTAAGAGAATTTCCTGAGCAAGGATCTGGACTTATGAAGATAGAACTATGTTGCTAAGAGGCAACAAATAAACCACACAGGAGTAAATTTCTTATGTACTTTTCAGAAGGCAGTGAATGCGGACAGGTCCACAGTAATAAATAACTACAGGGAAAAGGAAAGCATAGGGTCAGCTAAGTTACTGTTATAATTGATACTTCTTTAAACTCATTTTCTTGCATTATATGACATATTATAGTCTAAGTGTATAGCTACAATCTGGAACCAGATACCAGAGAGCAGAATTTTTTAAAAATATGTCTTTTTCTTTTTAATCACTGAGAATGAGACAAAAACTGGCTATTGACTCCTTTCTGAAATACACAAAGAGTATCTAATACTATAAAACAGTGGCGTAAAGTAGTTTCATGTTTTCCTAAATGGTGCAGTGTGAAAATGTGAACCCTGTGTCAAGACAGCTCTGTGAAATTGCAGCGTCAGTAAGGACAGACACAGAATAAGTCATTCAAAGGCTGGACTTTTTAAGATAGACTAAATCTTGTTGTATATTCTTTATACGTTTATTATGATGTCATTAAGAACAAGAAATTCATGTCAAAGCACTGCAGAAACAAACCCTAGTAACAATCTAATTGTAGGTGTATCACGTGTCTCCTGTGGTATCCTTTTAACTAAACCCTTTTCTTTGTAAACTATTACCTCCAAAGTAGTGTAGCAGTCCAGGCTAGTCACAGTAGAGCTAGTCACACTTGTGAAAAACAAAATACATAGACGAATGTCATTAGTGCATCCACATCAATATGGGTATCTGATCTCATTGCTTCTTTGTGTCTAGAACATGAACTGAAGAAAAATGGGGTAAATATGTCTGAAATGCTATAAGAGTTGACTCATGAGGGTGATGGGCACCCATGTACCACTGTTCTTTGTATTTCTCTTTTAAATACATTATTAATACCGGAAAGAACCAGCATTTCTCCTGTATTTTCAACTTTAAAACTCAAGTCAGTTGTAGTTGCATAACGGATGGAATGAAGGGTCATATATAGTGTGTGCAAACTCATAGTATATTGAAAAGTAGCAATTACCTTTTATTTGGTCTTAAATTACAACCTGATGTCACTAGAACTTCTATTTTAAGTAAATAACTAACAAGTAGAGACAACTTATTAAGTTCAGTGGGAAGTCAGTACGATGTATTTCATTTGATGCATTACATTTCCTGTCTTGCAGTATTATTTCACATTTAATACATTTTGTGCTCTGTCCATAAGGCAATATGACAACATAGACAATGTCATTTCCCTCCAAAAGCATTTTAATGCTTTGCTAGCACATTTCCAAAAGCTTTAAGGATCCTTATGGAAACATTTAAATTGCAGCTTGACAAATATGTATTAAGATAAAAAACTGTAAATGACTAATGAAATGCTTTTGATGTCATTGTCTGTGCATAGTAATTGAAACGGAATGGTTAAATACTGCAAAATATAAGTGACACAAATATTGGAAACCCTTATTTTACTGGTGGTCTTTTAAAAAACAAAACTTCTTGTATGGTGCATTGTCTTCCAGTATCAAAGCACACACCATCTGATCCATGAAGAGCATGATAACCAAGAAAAATTCAGTTAAAATTACAAATTTTATCCAACAGCTCTCTCTAGTAGACCTATACCTTTGCCAAGCAGAAAAAATTCAGAAGTGTTCTGTCCCTGCCTTGACTACTCTGTGTCTTTATACTAAGTGTGAAATCCCTAAATATACACACATTTACTACAAGCAAACAAGCTGTCCAGAATCTAATTAGACAAAAATCTGCCCATCTGTTCCACATTATCATGAGGCTTGCTCACATGCATGTTGTCTCATTACTAAAAGGTGGAAAGGAAAATTGAATTGAGCTGGACTTCCTCTTAAAGTGGGATCAGGTCATGAAGTCAGGCCCTTGCTGTGAACCAACAAAGCACCACTGGGAGAAAGTGGGATGAGTGAAGTTTCTTTTTTCTAAAGCCACATGTCCAGTGCTTACCATGAGGCCTAAGGGGGTGCTAATACCATTGTTCGGCACAATACAGCACACACTACAGCCATATAAACCTTGTTTTCAATGAAAATTGTTTGCTTTTTTCCTTAGTCCCCTGTGTCAGATGACTTTTTATTACTATCTGCCTGCCACGGTATGCTGCATTTCAAGCATAAGGCTAGTTTAATGGAAGGCAGGAAAGTTTCATAGAAAAAACTTTTCTTCTATAAATCAAGTGAAAAGTGTCTACTGTTTTAATAGTCCATTTTTATTTTTATTTGAACATTAATGCCTTAATAAGGCTTTTGAAAGTGCTACTCAAGTCTGCATGCTCCTGTGAGTAATTTTGTGTGGAAATAGGAAATTTTATATGAACGTGCTTATTTGCATATTTTTAATCACTTATGCTATTAATACATAATACTTATAAGCATTTATGTATTTCTCCTATAGAAGCAGTTTGCATCAGCAGTAAAAAAAACCTGTTGTTTCTGAAATTGTTTCTAGTGAAATGTTACTACAATTTTTTTTAGCAGAAATGGGGATTTATTTATAGTTGTAAATGCTATAAGTTGAAAAATATTGTGAAAATTAGTAGGTTTTGAAGATTAAACTGAATAAATACAGGATCAACACAAACACCATGTTCAGAATTTGGAGAAAGTAAAAACTAGAATATATTTCTACCTTTAGCACAGTTGTCATTACCAGAGCACTCAAACACATCATGAACTTTAATTTACTAATCCTGCTAAGTGACAGCTCCCTGAAAAGTGTAGGCCTTGTATACCAGGCCAGCCCCAGGAGTAGAATGAGCCCCCTTTTCCTCCTGTTGCCAAATACTGGTTGCTTCACTCCCTGGAGTCCTCATCTCCTTTTTCTGTGGCTCCATTACTTCTCACTGACTAAGTTATTAGATCAAAAGGAATGGAGAGCAGATCTGCTTGGGATACTACAGAAACTATTTGATTGGTTTTTATGCAAATGATAGTCGGATGAACTTGGATACAGGGAAAGATATACAACATTTTCTCCTGGTTCTCTGCACTCTAAGCAAAAGGGAGTTTGTAGGACTGAAACAGACTAGATCCTCCTGTTCAGACATCTTCTTACAGAGTATAACTAGTTGTATCTCCCACCCACTCTAATAGCATTACATCCAAGGTAGGACAATTTCATCCAATGGCAGTCTAATGTAAAACAGAGAAAGTGGCCTGAGAAACAGGACTTGCAACAAAGCTTGTTTAGGGTAGCAAGAAGTTATGTTTTTTCACATAAGCTCAGAACAGGTTATGTCCTTTATGGCAGTGAATAAATAAATACATTTGAATTGATAACTATAACTACTTTACAGAACAAATAGTAGGGATGTTGTGACATTTAATTTCTGATATTGACATTTTTGTTTTTTAAAAAAATCTAGAATGCATTACATTTAGGAAAATATAATGAAACTTAAGAAATTATGTCTCCATAGGAAGTGGTGTCTCTTTTAAACTGCAGAAAGGAAAAGGTTAGATAGTACTAATAAATAAACTAATAAAGAGAGTCATTCTTAAAAGCTGAGGATGAAATCAAGGTTATAACACAGGGCAGTGGAGGGGAGTGTCATGGAAAGAAAGAGTGAGAATTGTTAAGAAAACAGAATTGGAATGCACAGGTGAGGAACCATAGGTATTAAAGAAAAAAGAAATTCAGAGACAGAACTTCTCTTCTAGGGAAAATCCAGTTTTAATATTGCCTTCATGATGCATTTAGCCACACGTTTTTGGAAAATCTAGTAACAATCTGGAATATTGTTTTATGGATTCATTTATGCACGTGGACATTTGCAGTGTGTTGACAGTGTTGCTAATAATATCTGCTATGGAACAAAAACTTCAATGCCATAAGGCATTCTAAACAAAAAATAGGTTCTCTTGTAGCTTCCTCTATGATATATTGGATACTATGCAATATTGGTACTCATATTGGCATACTCTGAGGTCATTATTTATCCCTAAGTGATTTAATAATTGCTTGCTTTTTATAACTTTCGCAGAATCCCCTCTTGATTCTTGCAGCTATCCAGAGTCCAACCAGAGTAGAGGTGGCATAAAGTCCTGAGTTACATATTCGGAGTTTCTCAGTTGACATAATACTGAGGGTAACTTCTTAGATTTCTGTCTTCTTTATATAATGCAATTCTTACATATGAGCTGTGCAAATAATTACTGAAATGTTAAATAATAACAATTTCTTATTTTAGTGTCTTATTATTTTCCCTTTATTCACAGAGGTGAAACATGATATAAGTCTACACTTTCCCCATAAATATTCATTTGCCAAAAGAAAACAAAATATATTTTGCCTTTAGACAATCTGCATCGATGTATTGAAATAGCAGAGAAGGGGGGAAAAAAAGCCCATAATGCTTCATTAGTTAATTGCGCAGAGCACAGCTCTTTAGGGGTAAACAAGTGAAGGACATTTGCTGAATGGTCTATGCCCATCATGTGTATTATGGTCTAATGGTGCTAGTAATGGTAGGAGGCTCCTGGATAGTCATCTGTCAAATTACCACACTGAATTATTTATTGCCTTAGAGTAAAATCATGGAATAGAGCAGCTGAGACATATTTGTAAGAAAATACAAGATAAAGAAACAACCTTTCCCCAAAATAACTTGTATAACTGCTTTGCATGTTCAGTCATGTCACTGGTATTTGTAAATATCCACAGTATTTAAATAGCATGTCTGCATGCATGGGTTAGCACATAAATTCTAGTAAAAATCAACATTATATATATCAGCTTTATGTATTTACTACAAAGATGTGAAAATATGTAGAGATGTTTAGTGTAATGCTAATAAATATTATAATTTATATTAATGCAACAGTGATTGCACTAATTTATACCCTCAATTATATACTACTTATGGAACATGAAATGCATTTTGTGACCAATATATAATCTATATTTTTATAAAATAACAAATACATAATGAAAGTGTAGAAATTCATTACATATCATGCTTCAGTTAGAGTCGGTTAACCTTTCTCTGCAAATATCATAATGTGGATTCTCAAAATATATGCAGTGTTTAAACTATATCATATAAACATGAAATAATTCTTGTAATCACTGAAGACTATATCCCTTACTGCAACAGCATCTAGTGATTGTGAACACATGTAAGATTTTTAAATTTGCATTATGTTAAACAGTTCCTGCCAGAATTCCTCATTCATAAAAACATTAGATTAGTCTTTATTGCTCATTAATTGTTTCTTTGCTCCCTTCTATCTTTATCTACTCTAAGTTTTTGAAGTCATGCTTACTTTCCAACACTTCAGATCATGAATGTCAACTCTGAATAGATATCTAGCCCGTGGTGCTTTTCACAGCAACCAAGTATGCTGTATCTTAATTATCAGTCTAGCTGTACCTCTGCTTTCCTCAAAGTTGTTCAGGTGGGATATTTGTGAAATCTAGCACAGTAACAAGATACATGACATGAGTTACCAGCAATGGGTTGAAGGTATTTTATACTCCATATTAACTTAACTAGCATACATGACACAATTTTGTAAGGCACAGAACAATGCAATGAACAATTTCATAATTAATTTCAATGGAGTTTATCACCAAGAATACAGTTAAACAGGTTAACATAAGCTTCACTACATTTAAAAACATAGATATTTATGATATGAAGGATAATAAGAAATCCTTCTACAAATATATTAATAACAAAAGGAGAACTAGGGAGACCATACAGTTCCTTTTGGACACAGAGGGAACAACAGTAACAGGGGATGAGGAGAAGGCTGAGGTACTAAATGCCTTCTTTGCCTCAGTCTTTAATCGCAAAGAAAG
>WAAB01018436.1:2133-61670 GCA_013389865.1 Piaya cayana | reverse complement strand
ATTAGGAAGAAGTTTTTTACGGAAAGGGTCATTAGGCACTGGAATATGCTGCCCATGGAGGTGGTTGATTCGCCTTCCCTGGAGGTGTTTAAGTTACGGGTGGACGGGGTCCTGAGGGACATGGTTTTGTGTTTTGTGGGAGTGGTTGGACTCGATGATCTGATGGGTCTCTTCCAACCCCGTGATTCTGTGATTCTGTGATACCTTTAACAGATTGTTTACTTGCTTTGAGAAGTTGGTAGCTGCAGGTTTAGAATTTCAGACAACAGGTCTTTGGAAGAAGATGCTCCCCTCCAAACACACAAATGGGACAGGGGCAGAACAAAGTTGCCATGATCCAAGAGGAATTGGTTAGAGAACTACTCAGCTATTTAGACATTCACAGGCCTATTGGGCTGGGTGGGATCCACCTAAGAGTGTTGAGGGAGCTGTCAGGCTTACCTTGGTGCCTGGGAAGATCATGGAACAGGTCTTCTAGGAGCTATACTAGAATATAGGGGAATAGAGAGGGGATTATAGACAACTAGCATGGCTTCACCAAAGGGAAGTCCTGCCTGATCAACCTAATGGCTTTCTATGATGTGGTAACCACATCAGTGGACACAGGAAAACCAATGAGTGTAATCTCTCTGGACTTCTGTAAAGCCTTTGTCATCATCTGGCGACTCCTTCTCTCTGAATTAGAGAGAAATTGATTTAATGAGTGGACTGTTTGGTCCCTCAGGGATCCATACTGGGACCAGTGCTGATATTTTCATTGATGATACAGACAGCGAGATTGAGTGCACCCTCATCAAGTTTTCAGTTGACACCAAGCTGAGTGATACAGTTGTCACACTAGAAGGATGGGATGTCATTCAGAAGAACATGGACAAGCTAGAGTAGGAGGTCTGAGTGAATCTTGTGAGGTTCAACAACATCAAATGCAAGGTTCTACACTTGGATTGGGGCAATCTGTGGTTTCGAAACAGAATGGGAGATGAAGTGATTTAGATCAGCCTTGTGGAGGAGGCCTTGGAGGTGCTGACAAGCTCAACAAGAGCTGGCAAGGCCAGTCATATCCTGGGCTGCATAAAAAAATCATAGTCAGCAGGTTGAGGGAGGTGATTCTGCCTCTCTGCTCTTGTGAGACTAGAGGAGGCCTACAAAAATGATCAGAGGAATGAAGCACCTCTGCTATGAGGACAAGCTGAAAACGTTTGGGTTGTCTCTCCTGGAGAAGAGAAAGTTCCAAGGAGATAATATGGCAGATTTCAGTATAAGAAGGAGATATACAAGAAAGCTGAGGAGGGACTTTTTACAAGGGCATATAGTGATATAATGAGGGTAAATGACTGTAAATTGGAGGAGGGAAGATTTAGATTAGACATTAGGAAGAAATTCTTCATGATGAGGGTGGTGAGACACTGGAGCAGGTTGCCCAGGACGTTGTGGATGTCCCCTCCATAGAGGTGTTCAAGACCCAGTTGGATGGGGCTTTTAAGCAGCCTGGTCTAGTGGGAGGTATATTCACCCACGGCAGGGGTGTTGGAACTAAATGATCCTTAATGTCCATTCCAACTCAAACCATTCTATGATTCTATGAAAGGCTTGTTCTACCAAACTGACCTGTTTTGCTTCTATGACAAGGTTACCCATTTAGTGGATTCAGACAACATGTACTTGGACTTTAGTAAAGCCTTTGACAATGTTTACCACAGCTTTCTGCTTGAAAAACTGTCTGCCATTGAGTTGGACAGGTGTACCCTCTGTGGTAGAGGCCCAAAAAGTGATAGTTAATGGAGTTAAATCCAGCTGGGAGCCAGTCACAAGTGATGTCCCCAAGGGATCAATGTTGGGTCCAGTTCTGTTTAATATCTTCATTGATGGGGTCTAGTTCTGTTTAATGTCTTCATTGATGATCTAAAGTGCCTTCTCAGTAAGTCTGCAGATGGCACTTAGTGGGAGAGCAGTGTTAATCTGCTTGAGGGTAGGGAGGTTCTACAGAGGGATCTGGACAGGATGAATTGATGCTGGTATGAGGTTCAAGGCCAAGTGCTGGGTCCTGCACTTGGGCCACCACAACCCCCTGTAATGCTACAGGCTTGGGGAAGAATGACTGGAGAGCTGCCAGTCAGACAAGGAGCTGGAGTTATTATTTTACTGCTGGCTGAATATGAGCTGACAGCGTGCTGAGGTGGCCTAGAAGGCCAGCAGCATTCTGGCCTGTATCAGAATTAGTGTGGCCAGAAGGACAAGAGAAGTCATCCTTCCCTGGTACTCAGCATTGCTGAGGCCTCACTTCAAATAACATGTTCAGGTTCGAGCCCCTCACTACAGCAGAACATTGAGGCACTGGTGTGCGTTTAGAGAAGGGCAATGGAACAGGTGAAAGCACAAGTCTTATGAGGAGCTACTGAGAGAACTGGGATTGTTTTGTTTGGAGAAAAGGAGGTTGAGTGTAGACTTTATTGCTCTCTACAACTACCTGAAAGGAAGTTGCAGGGAGGTGAATGTTGGCCTCTTCTGTGAAGTAACAAGTGACATAATGAGAGGAAATGGCCTCAAGTTTTGCCAAGGGAGGTTCAGATAGATATCAGGAGAAATTTCTTCACTGAAGGGGTTGTCAGGCACTAGAACAGGTTTCCCAGAGAACGGGTTGTGTCTTCATCCCTAGAGATGTTTAAAATANCACAACCTCCCTTCAGGTATTTGTAGAGAGCAATGAGGTCTCCCCTCAGCCTCCTCTTCTCCAGGCTAAACAGCCCCAGCTCTCTCAGCCGCTCCTCATAAGGCCTGTTCTCGAGCCCCTTCACCAGTTTTGTTGCTCTTCTCTGGACACTCTCCAGAGCGTCAACATCCTTCTTGTGCTGATGAAGTGCTCATTAGTGGACAGGTATGATTGGACTCTGTAATCTCAAAGGTCTTTTCCAATCAAACAATTCTATGGTTCTATGATTATAAAAAAATGTCTATAGTCCAGAAAATATTTCTACTTTGATTATTTTCTCATACTATATTATCATAAGTGTATGACTTTTTCCTTTTTTTTTCCCCATCTCTTTACTTTTTCTTTCTCCTGGATGCAGAATTGTGCATGTGCACATATGCACACACATACATTCAAATGCACACTGTGTCTTTGATGCTGCAATTTTTGTCTATATATGTATTGGTTTAAAATGGACAGTAAAATAGAATTTTGGAAATAACAGAGTACTGTTCCTGAGAATATATCCATTTAACTAGCTCTTGTAAAAGTCCTGCCATTTAGTTGCAGGTCTGTAGGTAATATTTTTTAATTGTATATGATTTCTATATTAAGTATAATTAACAACAATAACTGGACAAAGGCAGGAAATAAGCTATTTGTCTGTAAAACACTGGCTAATTATTTCACATTTAGATGCTTGATGATTATTCATTTGAATAAACCTTGTCAAGAAATGTGGTCATAGAATAAAATCTGAATCTGAAGGCCAATGATTTTTACCTGTCAATCTAACATGTAAGTTTTTCCTCTTACAGAGGCATTGAAATTATATATCCACACCATGTTCACTGCCTGGCAGGGAGAAGAAAGCACAGAAAGAATAAAGAACTGAAGTATTTTCAAGTTCATGTGACAAGCAGATCAACACTTAGGAGCTGGTGCATAGCTAATATTTAGCTGTTAAAGTCCACCTAAAGCTGAAAGAAGGGAACATATCTGTCAAAACAAGGCCAACAAGTAGGACATAATTGCTATTTATTACTCATTACTTAGTAAAAAAAAAAATGAGGTTCAATGGCAAAAGAGCAAACACTTGAAGCAGCAAAGGCCAATTGGTCCAAAATTGGTTAGCATCTTTTAGGGTAATCAGCACCCCCCTCAAATATCTAAAGTAAATGTGGTCTGAAGAGCTGTTTACATGTGTATGCAACAAATTATTGTCTTTTAATTATCTGGGATCTTCTCAGGGTCTCATGGGAGCAGATCCTACTTTCTTTAAGTTTTAAAATACTCCAGGAATAGAAAAGCCAAATGACAATTGAAAAGTGTCAATTCAACATTGTGATATAAATTCGATGCTGAAGGACAACTGAGTCCTTATCTTGTGTGAAGAATTATATGTGAATCATACACAAAAGGGAAATCCTGTTTCTATTTTTGTTATGAGCTGGAATTAGCTTTAAAAAGCAAAAAATACTTAATACTCACTTTCTAAAATTAATTTTGCTGTCACAAGGGTTAGGTTCTGTTACTCTTTCTCCTATTGAATATTACTTTTTCTCCAGAGATTTTACTGGAATCAATCAAATTTTTTGAAGGCAATTATTTTGCATACAACTGGATTAATGAGTTGCAATAGAGCAGATCTAGGTCTTGGGGAAGTTGTATTCTGCTAACTGATAATACAGGGTCTGTGCTCTCATTGATTATGCAGTAGTACACGTTTCATCTCTGTTAAGCATGGACACATAATCATGTCAAAATTATATGAATGTGAAGCTTTCTTATTTGACTTCTCTTAGATGCAGGAAGGAAGGTAATGCCAGATAAAGGCAGGTAGGTATATTTGAGTATAGTAGATTGATGATCTTGTGGTTACAGTTCTTTGATGAAGGTGTGGTTGGGTTTAAATCATGACACCTTGAGGAAGTGCAGCTAAATGTTTGCTTAACTAAGTACTTGTATCCAAACTACAACTGTTAAATTGCACTCAATGTACATCCACTAGCTTGTCCTGTGGCTGAAGCCCGGATCAAATTTGGGTCTAGCTCATCTAGAGAAACATGGACACAATTTTTGGACTTTCCCCACTGGGGCAGAGGAGCACAAGAGTTACATTAAATGTCCAGTTGGAGTTCGCTCCAGCTATGGAATTAATGGAAAGAATCATAGCAGGTTTCAGTGCTATTAAAGATGAGGATAACCACTGCACAAGATATTCTCTCTGCTTACCTGCCCTGGGGCTGCATAGGAACCAGCACAAAGGGAGAACCTGTGCTGCAGCCATATGAGTACGGGAGTCTTGTAGGAGATTCACAGAGAATGTAAGAACACATGTGCACAAAGGAAGTGTCATGAAACTTTACTGAAAGATCAACGGAATGCCATACTGGTGGATGCCTACCGAGCACATTACTAACACATGCATGATGAGAAGAAAAATGGTACTGAGAAATTTGGAAGATGGTGGTGGTAGGTAGAAAGGAGAAAACTGAGGAGATTCTGGATAGGAGTAAGGTTTGAAAATCAGGAGAGATGCTGGCATATCTAGTATCTTGTATTTTTAATTCCAATGAGAGGATCAGCTTGGTGGCTAGCATTTTTGGAGTTAAAGTAAATGAATATTCATGCTCTTCCTTGTCCTGTGTTTCCTGAGCACTGAGAGGTACTCAAAGACATCTGTCTGGCCATTATATACCTCCACACATAGTTCTTAATAACCTGCAAGTGGCAAGGTCCAGCTCCAGGACCTGTGATGCTTGACATTGTTCTGCAAGGGACCCAAGTATTTGACAACAAGAGATATGGTAAGAAAAAAAGAACATTCCCTCAGAAAAGAGCGTCTTCTGAAGTAGAGAGTAGAGATTAAAACACAAACACTCAGAAGGGATTTGCTAGCAGTAGAAGTCATCAAGCACAAACAGCCAGGCCAGTTTGGAAATTTAGGGTAATTGTAAACAAGTGTCCTGCATGCAAGGCCTGACACAGAAACACCAAGACTAATTCTATAACTCAGGAACCAAGAGTAGGAAGGGAGAGACAAAGGAATGGTTACAGAATGTGTTCTAACCTGTCACAGTGAGACATGGCTCAATTTGATCGCTTCACTCAGTATGAGTGGATGCACATTCAAATACAGATATTTTCTTACCCTTGGTCAGAAAATGGTGTGCAAGAATGAACAGTGATTTAACATCAAGTTTCTAGTGAAACTGAAGAAAACACATGACGGAAACTTTTGAATTATTGACTGAGTCTTATGGTGAAGAGTCTGTCTCTAATGCATGCCTTTTTGAATGACATAAATTATTTTCGAAAGGCAGAGAAAGTGTGAAAGATGATGATCGCCCAGGCAGCCCAGGCACAGCAGTTACCAATGACAACACTGACAAACTGCAAGATGTGATTAAAAAAGACAGGGAATTGTACATTTTGCAGTGAATGGAAGATGAACCAGATTTGTTGGATTTGGCAGTTATATGTGATGAAACTTGACTATTCACGTATGATCTGGAAAAGAAACCACAATCAGTTCTGTGGGAGTCAGGAATATCTCCAAGACCATAAAAGCACACATAAGTCATTCAAAGTTCAAGGCCATGTTGCTTCTTTTCTTTGATACTCAGTGTATTGTGATGGCAGAGTGGGTTCCCATTGGCCAGATGGTAAATCAGCAGTTTTACGTTTAAGTCTTGGTGAAATTGTGCAAACATGTGAGAAGGAAATTACTAGAATTGTGGAGAAACAGGTGGATTTTGCACAAAGACAACATGCCAGCCCACAATGCATTGTCTGTGAAGCAGTTTTTAGCTAATAAGAACATCACTGTTACGTCACCCTGTTCACCAAACCTGGCTTCCTGTGATTTCTACCTCTTCTCAAAGATCAAGTTGGTACTCAAAGTAACACATTTCTTGTTGGTAAAAGATGTGAAAGCAAAACTGAGAACCTCAACAGTTTTTCAGAAAATTAACTGTGGAATTGATTTGAGTATTGGCAGCATCGTATTCAGTTGTGTGCCAATTCAGAATGGAATTATTTTGAAGGTAATTATGATTAATTTTCTTAATCTGTCAAACATAAAGAGTTACAAGCATAGACTCATATTTTGTCTTTTCGTTCAGAACTCATACAGTATGGCAGAAGGTTATGGCATATGCCCAGTCTGGGCAAGCTCGATAAAATATGGGGTAGGAAGGCTGTAAAGACATGAATGCAACTCAGATGAACACAGCAAGTCTATGTCGAAAGGCATAATAATTGCACTTTATATTTTAAAAGCAATCATAGCCTGTGAAAAACCAAAATTGCAAATCAAAGTTCTTAAGCTGCTTGATCAGCAACCTTTATATACATTTTTATGTAGTTTCTAAAGAAACAGCATCTTTATACAAACAGTATTTAATTTGTAAACATTTTTTGGGGAAAAATTTTCCCCTGAAAATAGTTGCAATTTCTAATAATAAACTTTAGAATTGGGCTGATTTTTTATTAAAGGTAGAAATTTATGCATTTGTTTTAAATTCCAGGTCTAATTACAGCTCATGTAAATGAAATAATGAATATAATACATGTATGTTTGTTAATTACAGAGTTCATAATTCCTTTGTTTTCTTCCATCAGCAGGAATAATATAACAAATATCTTGTTAAAGGAGCTTTTTCCCATAAACCTGTTTACTTTTCCAAAGTGTTCTGGAGTAAACAGTGGCACTGGATAATATGTATAATTTTGTTCCCAGTTTGTTTTCTGTGACTGGTAATGATTCTGGATGATTAGTCTGGTATATTTCTTTCTACTTTAGTTTTGCTATCAAAAGATTTCAAGTACACATTTAATTTCTTGGGCTAGCAAAAAGTTACCTTTTGTAAATAACCTTAATTTGTCAAATGCAGTGTAGTTTCAGTTAGATGTGGTTCTGTTACATGGAAGTTCATGTAATTTGAAATAATTATGTTGTTGAGCGCATGTGCAATACTACAGATGTTTAACAGGTCTATTGCAAGTATATACAAAAATAGATTCAAACTGCATATTAGAAAATTCTTTACTGGACTGAATTCTTATGCCTATGGTTACTTCACAAAGATATTTTATACATTTAGTGTTTCTTTTTAAATTCTACTCATGCACACAGTTTATTTATGAAACTCATAATTTACAAGCTGCCTCTTGAATAGTATAGTAATTGAAATCTTCCCTTTAATTTATATGTTCATAAAAGCAGACTAGCTTTGAAATGTTTTATAACCAAACTCATATCGGACTGTTGAAAAAATGTATTTCTGTGAATAGAAGATAGAAAGATGCCTTTGACTTTTTTTCCAATGAAAGGCCAGCGAGATTATCTTTGTTGAGGTTTCTAGCATTTACTGCTGTCTTTGCTATGTGCCCAACTCTGTTTATATTAAGTGACCTTTAAGACTCTAGTCTAAAGCAATAAAATGAAGGTTTCCTGTCTTATTGATTTGGTGAGGCCTATTTTCACACTAATAAAATGGAACCCAGTTTACTAAAATACACTTTTAGCCAATGTCTGCAAATGAACTCAAGCCTTGACAGTTTTGGAAGAGGTCAACCTAGAGTAAGCAGGTCATATCTGTGGTAAATCAGCTTCCAGGAACAGATCACTGGACGCTATAAAAATCAGGAGTGGTTTTTTAAGAGACTGACTTGAACCCTCCTTAACCAAAAAATAACATCTGACCTTGGCAGTGAAATTTATCACAACATTTCAATTAAAACTTGGCAGCCACACTGCACTCTTACAACTGACCTTATCACAGGAATCATATATGGGAAGGGAAACTCAGGTAGGCTGACAGCTCTCTCACAACTATGAAGGATACACAGCACATCTTTCTGGTGCTGTCTGAGGTTTATTAAAAGCCTCATTATCATTCTTTCACCATAAGGAAGATACTGCTTGCCTAATGATGTTGATAATTCTGTATATGGTTTTCATTTATAAGTACATATGTATTAATATTGATGTAGCTCTGCTTACATCTTATGCTTCATGATGAATGAAAACTGCCTAATATAAAAAATACTTGGTTTTCTAGAGTATTAAATCTGAGAAGGAATGGAATGAGGTTATGTCAATCTGCTGGAGGGTAGGCAGGTTCTGCAAAGGGATCTGAATAGGCTGGACTGCTGGGCTGAGTCCAATGGCATGAGGTTTAACATGGCCAAATGACAGGTCCTGCACTTGGGGCACCATGACCCTGTGCAGTGCTACAGACTAGGAGAAGACTGGCTGGAAAGCTGAAAGGAGGAGAGGGATCTGGGGTGTTGGTTGACAGTGACTGAACATGAGCTGGCAGTGTGCCCAGGTGGCCAAGAAGGCCAATGGCATNGCTGGCCTCTTCTCCCAAGTGACAGGGGACAGGACAAGAGGGAACGGTCTCAAGCTCTGCCAGGGAAGATTTAGGGTGGATAGTAGGAAAATTTTTTTCACAGAAAGGGTCATTGGGAACAGGCTGTCCAGGGAGGTGGTTGATTCACCTTCCCTGGAGGTGTTTAAGGCACGTGTGGATGAGGTGCCAAGGGGCATAGTTTAGTGTTTGGTAGGAATGGTTGGACTTGATGATCCAGTGGGTCTCTTCCAACCTGATTATTCTATGATTCTATGATTCTGTGTCCTGTTTTGTGATATGTCCCTGAACAACAAAGAAGATAAAATCCAAGATAGCTATGTGACTAATATGGTAAGCTTTCCATAAATGTTATTTTCTGTTTTACTGAACTAGTTATTATTGCTTTTCCTCATTGAATATGCAGCGTGTGGGAGACAACCATGATCCCACAGGTCTGTAGGTCTACAGTAGCAGAACAGGACAGTCCCTTGAAACATCTGAGCACACTTCGTGTCCTGCTCTCCAGCTTCTACGGCTCAGGTGGAGTACAATTCCATGTGCTTTTGCTAGCTGTCCCCAGCCATTTCAGCAGGAGCTCAGCTGCTGATAGGAGTCAGCAGAGCTTGAGAAGACTTAGTGAGAATACCTCCGTTTTCCCTCAGACAGTGACGAATTATACTAGCATTTCTGCTAATGAGAAACCGGAGTTCACCTTCTGTCAGGCTTTTGGCAGAAATGACGCACAGGAGAGTCCCTCAGAGACTCATGTCCAGTCAGGATTTTGAAACATTAGATAGCTTCTTTAAGTCCCTTGCATAAGAAGTGCATGCTTTTATTCTGACATACCTATCTAGGAAGCATAGTTGTTGGTTGTAAGAGGTTTCGAGTCACATTTTCTTTAGAAGTTTTTCTTTCTCATTTTAAGTTTTTCTCCTTCAACTGCTTTTTAAACATGTCTTCAAAAACCTGTAGGTGTTCCTTTGATGATAAAGACACACACATACACCTTCACACACATTCACACACTACTTCCAGTACTACTGAAAGAACCTCAGTAGGAACAATTTTCTGCAGTTTCTATCGTTATGCTAATAGGCATGTTCAGGCTGCACAACCTAGTTCCTCCCTCCCTCCCACAGGCTCTGTTCTGCCTTGAGCAGAACTGCCATGAACAATGGAGAGTGCATGACACTGAAAGTTTGCGTATGCCATAAATCAAGTGTTTGAAATACGTATTGCTTTTACCACTTAAAAACAGTAGCAGCATATATACCACAGGTGTACACTCACTGGTACGGGAAGCCAATGTGTAGGCAAAAGGAATTATCTCAGATTCAGGTCAGCAAAAGAAATTTGCTGTTAGTAATCTGAATTTGCTTTAAAACAAATTGTGGAGAGACCATACAGAATCTGTATTTCACAACTCTGACCAGAGAAAGCAGGCAAGTTAAACTTTCTCATGAACAGCTATGTGTCATTTTTGTTTGAGATCAGGTTATTTTTTATTCAAATAATCATCATTTCACTGTATTGACATTTTATGAATAGTTTATCTCATTTCAATATATAAAAATATTCCCTTGCCATTACGTATGGAAATTGTCTTTGGGATTTATAGGAAAGGGTCATACCTTCCCAGGCTTAATTTGTTTCCCCGTACTGACATCAATCACTTTCTGTGATCTTGCATTACACGGTGCTCATCCTGCATAACTTTTCTCAGAACATGGGACCTCACCCATTTAAGTACCTGGACTAATTCTTTCAGCAATAATTTAGTGGAGGAAGTTCTTGGGTCTTATATTATTCAGTGGCTCAGGCAAGGTGACTAGAAAGCACCTTCTGATTTTATAATCTACATACTTATAGCTAAGATTATACTGAATCAGGACTAGACTCATCAATTTCTTTGTGGGGTCAGGAGACATAATGAGTTTCTAAGAATGTAGCATGAAGAGAAGTTAGCAAGAGGATTGTCAGAATCCCACAGCGCAGTAAGGTCCAACCACTGAGATACCACCTTCGCCCAACATGCTTCAGACCATGATAGCAATTAACTGCTTACAGAGGTGTAGGTGGAATACAGGCATATGGTGTCCTCACCTTTCTGGGCTCTTTGAGATGGTCCTGTGAAAGTGCAAAGAGGGTACTGATCTGTTACAGCGTAGGAAAGGTGGGGGGGAAGAGGAACTGTTCCCTTCATAAGCAGACTGCTAATTCTATGGATGTGATAGCCCCTGCAGAGCAGTTCCTATAACTTATTCTTCAACTATGGGAATAAATTGGAAATACTCAGGCACTGGCTTTTCCCACCACAATTCACCAGCAATATGGCTAGATGAATTTCAGGAGCCAGAGAGTATTTATGTCTGAATAAACCCATCTTCTAAAAGACAGAGAGACAGAGAAAGAAAGAAAAGAATAAAGAGGCAAGAATGATACCTCAGTGATGGACAAGGCTCATTTTTGTGGTTTGTATGGCTGACTGCAGTTGTGTGCTGCTCCCGTTTCAGAGCTGTAGACAGACATTCAACACAGTACCCAGGGAAAACAGAGAAGGAGCCATTCTGTGATTTATTTTGGACAGCTGCAGAAGACATGACGTGACCCTGCTCTGAATACCCTGCTGAACTGACTCAAAAGCAGTTATTATTGCCTTCATGAGTATTTTGCTCCAGGTAGAGATGTCCTAGTCGTCTTGAAATTCATTTCTGCTCATGTATTATCAGCTTTACAATAAATGCATGTCTACATTTTTCCTAATTTAGCAAGGACTGAGGTGGCTTATACCATGTTAAAGAAATAATTAATCACGCTAATTAATTAATTCTCACATGAAGCAGCACATGTTTTCAGGTTCTACTTTATAACATCACCCTAGAGAGGTCCTGCTTCCAGGGAAGAAATTTTATGTTGTGTGCATATGGGCACTAGTATGCCTGTAGCATGCAATATCTTCCCGCAGACAGAGCATTGTTCTATCTTGCTTTATATGATTCGGTTATTTACAATGTGATTCACACTTGAGTCTGAAGCTGTGCAGACTAAAAAGAATGCTATTGGGTACAATTATTATTCCCCATCCTATGAGCATTCCACAGTAGGGCATGAGGGGTAAAACTTGTGCACAGAACATAAAAACTTCACCTGGGGAGTGGAAGATCTGCTTCCTTATCTGCTCTCTTGAGCTTGCACATCCATTAGCTAGTCATTGGATAAAATACAGAAGCAGTACTGGCATCAGTGCTGTGGTCCTTTACCACACAAGTGAGTGCCCTAATCATAGAGCTGGAGCATCACACTCATGCTTGTGATCTCTTTCTGGCTGACTAAATCTTGAATTACTCCTGCACAGTAGCACACCTTCAGCAGAAGGGGTATGCCTGCCTTGCGTCCCCAGGCATCTTGTATTCCAGTGGCTTTTAATAGAAATTCTAACATCTACAGCAGGAGATGATATTGAATATATGTGGCTCACCTTTTTGGGTTTTGTTTCTTTGTTTTTTAAATAATAACTTGATCCAGTGAGTTGTAAAACCAGCTTTCTCTTTGATTTTAGTTTAGATCATAGTGTCCAACACAGCAGTACTCTAAAAAGGTGCAAATCCTCTTGGGGTCTGTAGAATGTGTAAGACTTATTTGCTAAAGGTGAAACTTACTAAACAAAAGTTAGATAGTTGGAAAGCTTCAAAGTCACAGACTAGTTCATGAGGTTCAGATACCTCCAGAGTTAGCTGGTAACTGAGAACAGAATCATAATTAGGACTACAGTGCCTAACTTCTGTTTTAGTCTTGCTTACTTTAAATCCTTTATTGTATCTGGCTTCCTTTAGGACCACTATGATTTTGTAGTAGGGCTATAGCAAATCAGCAGTTACTTAAACCAATATTCCATCCAGATGAAAATGGTTAGTTGTAACAATCCCTTCCTGTTAAATCTGCACCCTGATTATAATTTTATTCTATAGCTTACTCTAGAAATACAATGTCCAAGATTAAATAAATCATGTTCTGCTGTGACTTAAATATACCATGCATTTTAAATAAAAAAAGTGGTTGAATGTAACAGGGTTTCCACATTACATCATGAAATATTTTCACTCTTATCTTTGTTTTAGAAAAATGTGCCTGATACATCAATATACCCAAAAGCTATAGAATCTGATAGATTAATGATTGTGATTGAAAACAGATATTCACTCTGACATATCTGAATTGCAGATTTGAGTGAGGTAGTCTGTTACTTAGAAGAAATGTCTCTGATACAGAAATTGAGAACATTAGAACACTGAGCATTATCTCAAAAGTGTAAACGTAAAATTACTGGAGTAGAATGTGTGCCAGTTTTTAATTAGTTCTTATGAATATGTGGAAAAAAAATGATAATGTTTATTGCTGTCACTCCTGAAATGGTTAGTAACAGCTTAGTAATTATTTTTTTTTAACCAAATGGTTAGAATAAATATAAAGAAGATATTTAGGAATTAATTTAAGTATTTCGTAACATTACATTTGCACTTCAGTAGTAATTTGCAACTTTCTCACACTCTTCATTTAACTTAATATTACTAAAAAGTAAAGAGAAGATCTTTTCAGTAGTATCTTTTTCTGATTCCATTAGCACTTTTAAGAACCCTACAAAAAGAAAAACATTTATACAATTTATTTGTGCATATGCAGGCACACTATCAAGAATTATACACTTTGGCACCTTTCTAAAATAGCTATTTCTATTAGGAATGCATACAGAAAGCTGCGAGTCAATTGGGTGAAAACAATTAGCATTGCCACCTTCAATATTGCAAGATCCCACATGACATTTTCTTCTTAAATCAAGGCTTCTCTTTCATTGAGCTACAATAAAGGTTTTTCATCTGTTTAGGTTAGATTGTTGTAGAGACTATTATTGTTACATTGCTAATTTTGGGACTCAGCTTGTTTATCTATTTTGCAGACAGAGTAGGATCCAGTCAAACGTATTCATGGTGTTGAAATAGTGAATGAATACATCTACTGTTCTACAGAACCTACATTTCTACATGCAAATTGATGTTCATTTATATAACTTCCTCACAGATTCATACTTCATATTTCTACTTCTTTATTCTTATGTCATACAATGATAGAATCACAGATGGATTTTTGTTGGAGGGGACTGAAAAGTTTATCCTGTTCCAACTCCACTGCTATTGACAGGGGCATCTTTCCACTAGGTCTAGTGGCAGAGCTGCTCTCTGTGTAACATCGCTACTAGTAATTGGATAATTCTGATGAAATTCAAGCAAGTCTTACTGAAATGAAAATGATAAATACAACTCTAAGGTTGAAGACGTATTTCTGGAAAATTTTAGGTAGTGAAATATATTTGGCCTTTACCTTTCACACTTGCCCTATATTTAAGAGAGATTTATTTTCATTTTTTAATTGTTGTCCAAAATATTGACCCAAACTATTTCTGTTACTATGAAAAAATGCATACATTTTAGGTATTTGCTTAAGTGTTTTGTTGTGTCCCTCTACTGGTAGAATAGAAAACAACTTGTTTCTATCAGTCAATGTATTTTTCCATTCTGTTCCTATGATATTTCCCACTTGTTTTGCCAGGAGTTCAGGAATTTCGTGTCTTAGGAATATCTGAAGGCAACTGTTTAAATCATGGCAAATAATGGTAAATTAATAATATCTCTTTATAAATTGATTCAAAGAATTTATGTGAGGAGAACTTGCTTTAAAAACTAAAAATACAGCATGAAGCAAACAAAGCAAGAGCCATTTCTCTACATATTTCCGAATGACTGAAAGAGCTGCTCAGCACTAGGAACACTCTAGACCAGATCTGCCCTACATTCCATCAGTAACACCACAAGCTGGAAGAAAGAGCAAATTTGATCCCATCAAATAAGGCATAATTTAGTTTGCAATTAATAAACTTTGCCTCCCAAGAACTGTATTGGGTTTTAAAAAGAAAAATAATCATTTATACCAGTATTCTCGTGCCACTCTTGTATTTCTGTATTCTAGAAAAGGTCGCAAAAAACCTCACACTGTTTTTTTAATAAAATTTTCACCAGGGATAACAGAGAAAATTATGATAAAAATTACCATGTCTTTCTGCTGGACAGGATCTCTTATTTTAGGCCATAATGCTACAAAGAAAACAGACAAGTTTATGCTTCTGTGCCATTTACCAGGACATGGGGACTTTTTATGACAAGATGCTGAAAAGACCTATCCAGTATTTCACCAGACCACATCTCAAGTTTTCTCATTATACATGATCCAAATATAACAGGGATGCAAAGGAGCAATTCCTCCTCTAGTCCTATTTCACTCTGTGCTGATGACCAAATGGAAACATTTGGCACACTCAGAAAATTCAGAATGGGCCTGTGAATATATCATGTGAGCGTCTAACACTGCTCTCCAATGACTGCAAGAGATGTACTGTTTGTGTACTGGTTTGGAAAGAAGGGACTAGCAGCATAAAGAAGACAGCGTGAGGCATAAGAGAGCTTTTTTTGAAATATATAGATAGATAGATAGGTGGTTTGTCTATTATTTAGCTAATCTATGTATGAAGCAGAAAAAATCTGGAGTAAACTCAAAGATATTTTCAAAGATATTTTCTTGCATCTTTACTAGCATTTTCCCTCAAGCTAAACCATCTCCATTTGATAATCATTTGCAGATTCTGGATTTTTCCTCTTACAATACAGGCCACAAAGTTATCAGATTTAATATGATTGTACATTTGGCTTGACTTTTTTCAAATATGGAATGTATTAAACTGTGCATAAGGATCTGCATTATGTCTGAATAAAAATTACAGATTATATATAAATATTCATCAGTTTTAACAATATTAATATATTCATATAAAACACAAAAGTTTATAGGAATCTCAGTACTTCTAATTACAGATTTCCATTTATGACAAATATATGATAATAAAAAATATTCCCTTAGCTTTTAGAATAAGGGGGCAGTTTATGTTTACAGGTCTGATGTTTGTTAAAGTTAGTTCTCTTTAATGCTGCAATATTTGATCACTATTTTGTGTACAGGTTGTGGTAAAATTATTTTATGGTTTATACCTTTGTATGCAAGCAGTTTTCTTTTACACGTACTACTCTTGTCATGCTTTGATGACCCAGACCACTGAAGAGTCTTTCTGAAGATAAGGAACAAAAGAAAGGTTTATTTTGTTCATTAGAACAACAAAAATGGTAATGAAAATGACATAGAGGAAGAAAATCAGAGAACTTCTAATTGTATTTGCCATTTAAATGACATGGAATTTTCTTTCTTATTTATTCTCTTTAGGTTGCCTTTACAGATTAAGAAAGGAAGATACAGGAATTTCCTGTCCTTTAAACAACAGAATCAGACCTGTTTATTTGCTTTTGGGATTTTATTGTTTTCTTTTACCGTACTGATAATATACAGTGAGGTATTTCTGTCTTATTCTTTTCAGTGGAGAAATTTTGAGATCTTGCTACTGCCAATTTGTCACTCTGTCATGGTATATAATTGACAGAACTGCAGAGCCCTGATGCAGAACAAGTCTTAAGTCAGTAACAAATTTATATAATACAGGTTATATCCTAGTATCTACTATTTACACCACTGACTGCTGATCTCTGCAGGCTGTGATTGATGTGCTGCTGATGCTGCTGTTCTGCCTGACACTCATGCAAGGTAAAGATATCCCATCAAGGTATAGAACAGAACTGGGACAGCAGCGCTGTAGAGGGAAATTACATTAAATAAGTTCTGGTGAGATTTCACCAGCTCCAAAGCTTCTCTATAGGCAGAACTGAGCTTCTAAATGTTGAGTGGACTCTCAGAATAAGGCATTTGACATGCTGACCTTTTCAACAAAGGTCAAATGCATCATTTTGGTTGCGCTGAGTGCTTCTCCCCACCTACCTCACCCTTTTTCTCTCTAACTTGATTTTCTAGTAGGTATCTTATTTGAATGAATATTTCAAGAGGTCAAGACAGAAAAAATTCAATGACTGGCACAATTTTGGAAATGCCACGTGTTCTTACTTTCATCTGCTGTTTAAACTCAGTTGTAATTTTGGACATCATGGTAAACTTCTTTGAAAATTTTGATGCTTGTTCCTTCATATGAAATTTAGAAGAATTGGTCAACTGACTTTGTAGAAAGTCTTTAGCTAACATAATACTTTAAGGACATATTTAATTGGATCACAGCTTGAAGTGGTAGCAAACTGAGTTTGCCCTTTGCCTTAACGTACCTAGGAATCCTAATCTATATTCCTGATTGCTATTGAATTTTTTAGATTTCATTATAAAATCAATATCCGTTGCACATGGTAAAATAGTTTACAAGAGCTGCAACATATTGTGGACTTCTGAAAACATACTGAGCTCACTGAAGCCACCCAGGCAGCCAATTAGGAGAAAACATCTATTAAGGAAAAACAGGGCAGTCCCATTGACTGCTATTGATTTTCTTAGCCCTGTGAAAAGACAATCAATTAGATAAAGGCGGCTAATGTTACAGCTGCAATTTAATAACCCCTAAAGAAAAGAGGAGGGCTATTGATTCCTGACATGGAATGCAGAGCTTATTGAAATATACTGAACTTCACCTGTCTTATAATCAGGCCTCGAGGAAAGAGGAAGGTCTTTTTGGGACTGAATGTAACTTGTGGCATAGAGTCTCAACTATTTAACTGGCTTGGTGATGTCAGACCTAAGAGATGCAAATGAAACAAAAGTTTAGAGGAAACACAAGCCTAGGGTTGAATACTAAATCACAGGAGCTATTGACAGACGCTGTCTTGGTGAAGGTTGTTTCTCTTTTTCATACAGAAAGCACCAGAGTACCACCTGTCATTTTCAAAAGCAAAGTCAGTTTTGCCAACCAGCCGTGAATGACAAATAAAGCTTTATATGAAACACAAGGGCATATTATGTGCTATTGTGTGTTCTGCTAAGTGCTAATTTATCTGGCTTGTTCTCTTCAGCAAACACACGCACAGACACATGAAATAATCCATCTAATTATGTAGCTATTTAGGAGAAAAACAAAGCAAGGTGTTTTTGTCTGATACAGAAGGTACATGATACAACAAAGGTTTCAACAAACCTAACGCAGTTAATGAAAATAAATGAAGTGCTGTAAGCTGCAACAATTTTAGAACAAATAAACTTTTGCAAGGTTTATATTTAGGGTAGACCCAGCTGCTTTTCATAAATAGATGAGTACTTTCTTTCATTTTTTGATAGTCGCTAATTGGAAATGGCTAATAGGCCTTGTGGCTTTCCACTATAAAAACTGGTCTAAAATACCTTATATAGATACTTTCTTTATGCATTTTTTTGTAGCTTGTATTTGATCCTTTCTATGTCATTATATATATGCCTTTTTTTTTTTTTTACCAGCAGACAGCTGCTATTCACAATAATTGCCAGGGCAGTCAATTATACTTTAAATAGGCCTACTTGAGGGCAAATGAGCGTATGGTGGTCTAAATTGTGCTGGAGACATATTATACACAAAGACTGTCATTTCAAGCATCTGGAACATGACAAATATTATTTGGAAGCAGTGCACTACCTACATAGTATATACACTTATTATTATGTCAGTACAGCTTTACCCAGTAAACTGTGCTTGCATGATTTTTCATACAGGTGTTTGTATATATATACATACTTGTATATATATATACAGACATATATTTGCACATACACAAACCCTTACAGATATATATATATATATATATATATAAGATGCACATAAACAAAGGCCAAGACTCTCTCAAAACCACCTGATCTCCTGAAACGTATGTCTGTATAAAATAAGAGAGAGCACAAGTGATCAAATATGACAGAGTCTTTCAAAGATTTACTTTTTCTTAATGGAAGTGGCTACAAGAAATGTACAGTTAATTTCTTAAATAAGTAATTTTTCTTCTTTGTAGGTATATGCATTATATACACTGCTCCTTACTAAGATAATGTTAAGGTTCTTGGAAAGTGAGTCAGGCTAGAATAACACTAAGATCAACCTAGTTAAAGCTACATAGGAAATGTGCAACTTATCTCAAGACAACACTGTGTACAAGATTAAGTGAATAATAATGAACCAGCAAAAATCCAAGACATCAGGATAGATAATTTTGGCAAATAATGAATTGACCTAAACCATCCAAAGTATATTTAGTTTGGTCAGTTATTTCATACATAAACACCCCTAAAGGATTGCAAATAAGCAAAATTTTGTAGGTAAGGAAATAAAGAAAGGAACAGATATGAAAACTAGAATTAATTCTTATAGTGCCATTAAGTTCTTGCAGATATGACAATTATATTTGAGGGTCTGGTTCTGAGAGATGCTGAGCATTTCCTGTTAGTTCCCTTGGGAGGTCTGTGTATTGAGCTCCTTTTAAGATCAGGATGCTCATAATGGCTCGATTCTACAGGAGGAAGTAATAAAACCTATCACTGCATGGATACAATGATACAGATAAGATGTTCTATCCATCCTGAAAAGGAGGAATGTGCACAACAAATGGGTCTAAAATTTGGTTCTGTAGTTGTTTCATTATTAGTAACTAAGGCTATAGCTCAAAATAGCATTTTTTAATGTATACTTTTAAAAAGTGAAGTATGATACAGGTAGCGTAGCATGGACATGAGTCAATATTCACAACCTTGCAGATATAAATCTTGAAAGAAAATAAAAATAAATGTTGGGAGTTGGAACTACCATAAGAAGACGTTCATTAGCAAATAAGAAGCTTGTAAAAGGTTATTCAAAATTCATAAAACCATTGAATTTAGCAACATACACAAGAAAAAAGTGTGCTTGCAAGGAACATGCCCAGTTAAAATTTGCTTTCTTCCAAACTCAATTGCATCGTTTTTCAAATATCAAATATTAGAAAAGAATGGAATTATCAAAGGATCACAGTCAAAACTGGTCAGTTTTATGTGCCTCTAAAACTTTGTAAAAAAACCCCAAGGTCTCTTAAGACATCGGCCGTTTTGCTGCTAAGAAAACAGACAGCTAACAAAATTTTTCAAACTAAGGATGTATTCCTTGATGATTCGTTCATGCATTTTATTCACACCAAGGACAAGATTTAATAAAGGATTCAAGAGCTTGCATTAAAAAAGTCTGGTTTTGAAAAATCCTCCACTTAGCAATCACTTGATCCTGGAAGCCCAGGTTCAGTTCATGCCCTGGATTTGAAGTATGGGTTCTCTGTCCAGCCCCATGCTTTCTGTAAGACCAAGAATCTCAGCAACATTCCTGTGACCTAAGTTGTACCTGAAGTAAGATTTTAGTCATTCTTCCACAGTAAATGCCTTAAAGGCTCTGCTAATTAGTGTAGAGCAAACACACCTTCCATATTCCCCTGGGTCTCTACAGCAGGATGGTATGACCACAGTTTTTTTAAGGCATAATAATGAAGAGAATCCATCTATTACGTAGTAGCATACTTATGTCAGGTGGACACATCTGAGCAGGGTGTATCTCCATCTTCCATTTGCTAACACTGAAACCCAAGCACCAAATACTTGCAGTTGTGGTTAGAAAGTTTCATTTTTCATTTTTCATTTTCATTATTTTTCATTTACAGTTCCGCATACAAACCTTCAGGATTCAGCAAGCCAGAAAGCAGTATAGTGAAAGTTAAACCAGAGGGTTTTGATATAGCCAACAGCTAAACAGCCACGCAGCACTTCAGCTGTTCACTATCCCTCCATGGAGGGACAGGTAAGAGAATAGCAAAGGTGAAAAACCTCATGTGTTAAGCACAGTTAAGTAAGTGCAGGGGAAACCGTGAGAAGAAAAAAAAAGTTATGCAAATTCATGTATGTACCAGCTCCCACAAGCTGACTGGGGATAAGTCGCTGAGCAGTAGCTGACTTGGAAACCCATGTATCTATACATATGAAACAGCTTAGTGTTCCCAGGGAAAAGAGGGAACAATGACTAAGTTCTAGTTTACCATGCGACAGAAACTAGAGGTAGGTGCCAACTTGCTAAGATGCAGGGACCTTTCCAATCAAAATAAAAATACTCTGTATGTTCTGTGGCATCTGAACCGACAAAACACATAGGTAGGGGACATCTGAGATGCATCTTTGGTCCCCATGTTTTGCACCCTGGTTAGGCAGTTAAATAGAACAACAACTGTCATTCTAATCTTGGAAAAGGAGGTATGTTTTGTCAACAACAAATAAATATTTTTAAAGATTTATTTATTTTAAAAAGCAATATTCATTTTAACTGTATGTCATGCTAGATTGGGCAAGAATTTACAACTGTGTCTGAGACAACGGTACTGCAAAACTGTCTTAATTCATCTCTTTTTTTTTTGTAGAGGCAGAGTAAGCTCATGAATCATTATCCCAACAGGATTACATGTTGAATATTGAAGGCCACTTGTGAAAAGAAGTCTGCAATGGAAAAGCAGCTGGTCTATTAAAAAAACCCCAAGTACAAAATCCTCACTGTGCTTCCAGATATTATCTTAATTGAATAATTTGCCTTATGTACAAAAACAGTAGATTTCTCCACCCAAGCCCATGGAACAAAGTGATCATGCCCTCTTCAGTTCCAGTCTTAAATTACTTCGTAACAGAAAGCTCTGAAAGAAAATGCTGCCATGTTAAGGGTAAATAACACTTCCAAAGGAGAAAAAGAATATATGAGAAAGATGTCTTTGGGGACTGAATAATAATTTTCTTTCAGGTAGTCTGTATTTGTCTAGATTTTAAATTGAGCACATTGTATATTTCAAAACTGAAAAGGTGTCTGAGAAGTTTTGATTTTTATTCTGTTTATAAACTGTTCAAGTCTGTGAATTAATAGCAATTTTCTAGGAACTGTTTGATTTTTCAGAATTATATAGCAAGTAATATCTGCACAATTATTAGGACAAAACTGATTAATAAATAGTTTTTTGCTGATGCTCAGCATTTGACACAGGCTGTGAGTCTATGTTTTGAACTCCCCCTCACTTGGAATGAACCTGACAGTTTCAGATCTTCAGGATGGCAGAGGTCAGGGAGATTACTGCAGCTGAAGAACAGATGCAACATTCAGAAAAAAAAATTCCTTTAATCTCTGCCACGAATATGAAGTACTCAGAAGCACAAAGAATACCTCATTTTTAAATAAAGAAAAAGATTAATCTTGGCATTCTAGTCTCCTTTACACCTATAGATACCTAGCCTTCTCCTCAGTGATTACCTTCCTCCTACCCATTTTATGTCATTTAGTTTACTTCTATTATTCAAAACTGTCCACTTTTCCCCAAACTGAGATGATATCTATGACATTTACCACATTTTTTACATGATTCTGCTCATTATGCATTTATTATCTTCTAGTTATTTTTTCCTGCTTTGCCAAGATTTTTAAGGTATGAGTAGCTACTGATCACTGTAAGGATAAAGATTTACTGGTTTTAGAATCTATTGCAAGTTGCCAGTTAGACCAAACCAGAATTAAAAACATTGTTAAGATTGACATCTTGCTTGAATGATGCTTGAGTGGTACGAAAATAGACAGCAGTCTCTGAAGGTGACTTTCTCACATTTTAGATGGTAGGGAATGAGAAATGTAATCATATGCAGGAGTCTAGAAATCTTCTTTTGTTATATAGGCAAATCAATAAAATCTGCTAAAGAAATAATATTAATTTATGTGAAAAATTTACAAATCAGTAAAAATTTTCCATGCCCAGTTATGATGTTACTTGAGGAGATGAAAAGGGATAAAAAGTATCATAATTCAAACTGGAAACATATTTAGTCTCTAAAACTTCTATTTTAATTCTTCTTGAATTTTGGCAGAAAACCCCCGCTTGTTATGTAAACTCATTCACATACTTTCCACCCATTTGCTGATAGGGGAAGAATTTTGTTCATTGAGTTTATGATTCACTCTTCACTGATGTCCAGGGCCACAGTGCTCTTAAGGGATGGGCAAGTGAGAAGCATTGTTCCTTCCCACTCCTAAGAACAGCTGTAGAAGTCCTTGAGACAAGTCAACTCATTAACATATTTGACAAGATTCATAGACCTTTTAGCCCATTTCTGTTTAGATTTTGTTATAAGGGGCATAAGAAAATGTCTAATCAATTCAAATGTGTTCTTTCAATGTGGGTGAATGATGGTATCTTTTGAAGGCAACATGAGTGGTCCAAAATGTCAAAATACACTATAGTATATTTTTATCTAAACATAATACTCAGTAATGAATGAAGACTGTCAGTTCAGATGAATCCACAAGAGGAATTATCACAGCTACGCTAATAAGAATTGAACACTTATTCATTTCCTCTTGGTTGAAATTCAGATTTCATAAATGAAGATTCATTTCAGTCAGTTACATCTTCAGAGGGGGAAGGAGAACTCAATTTGCTCATTATATAGTTAAAGAAAAAGAAGGTAGAAACAAAGGTAGAAATTGATCCCAAAACTACTAACTGGGAAAATGGCTTTTTCTCTGGGGTTTTTAAAGAGAAAACACTCAGAAAGAGCTTTCAGAAAAATGAAGAGAAAATCAGTGCTTAACATCGCAACACACAAATGCTCTGGAAAATCTCCCCAAATTTTTCCTTATATGGGTAAAAATAATAATTAAGGACTGTAGACCATGTACTTCCAAAAATACATATAAACACCAGGAAATTTCTAGACTGAAATTTGTACCCGTTTCCATAAATAGAATTCTATGTGAAACGATCCTGAAAAATTATGTTCTATGAGAATACAGAAGTTTATTATTTTTTCAAACACTATGGGAAACTGACTTGGCAACAAATGCAAGGTTTTTTCAGTGGTAAAATGAAAAAAAAAACCAACAATAAATGGTAAAAAATTGAGATCTTTCACTGTTTAACACTCCAAGCTTGTAACAGAGAATGCTAGCAACTGTGTCATCTAGAAGACACTAATTTCCAATTCTTCTGAACATATTTCAGTTAGTAACATACTAACTTTTTAAAATTTTAATTCTTCATTAATATTATAGCTTTTTACAGCTGCATTAGTTAGAATATGTTTGTAAATATGTTGTCACCTTTGGTTTTCTTCTCACAAGACTTTCTTGTCCCATTGTCCAGCGAAATAGCAGAAATTAGTTCACAAGAATTATATCTCTGACTTATGCTACCTCAAATGTTTGAGAAAGTATGAACAAAAGCTGTAGTTTAAAAAAGCTGATTTTTTTTTTTTTAATCATAACCAGGGAATACTGTGGTTGGCATCTGTTGCAAGCTGGTCCTGAGGAGAAAATGGAGGACACTGAGGTTCTAATACTAAGGCACCTCAGTCCTTAACAACAAATTCTGTTCCCTTGCCTCCCAGTCTTCATGTCATTTGGGGAATCTTGGGGAAAGAGGTACTCTTCACTCACAAGGAGGATCAAAATAGGCCTATGTAAATAAAGCAGAGTTATACAAGACCAGAGAAGCAGATGTTCAACAAAGGAAGAGAAGGGAATCTAGGCAATTACTGGATAGGGTCAGTTGAATCATATTTGCCCGCAGTTTCGAGTTGAGTTTTAAGTATTGCTGAAGACAGAGTTTCCACTACTGCCCTGAGAGCCCATTTCAGTGTTTGACTTACACTCACAGCAAAATACTTTTTTCTCACATTGATTTGAAATTTCATTAAAATTCAAATGAAAGTTAAAGTGTCTGAGGACAACGCAGATTCATCAAAGGGCAAACTATGTTTAATGAAACTAATTGCCTTCCAGTGATGAAATAATTGTGAATGTGGACTAGGGCAGAAGGTGACTCTTGTTTGTAGCAGGGGTTTTGGTACAATATCATGTTGTATACTGTTAGTCAAATAGAGGATATATGAATTGGATGTTGGAGTGTTGCAGTGTGACTGAAAATCAGCTTGACTGTCAGGCACAAAGTGTTGTGGCAAACAGTTCAAATATTATGTGGAAATTGCCTTAAAGTTGTATTATTTAAGACCTGAGGGGCCAATTTTTTCTACATCTTTATCTTCAGTTGGGGTGATGGGAACAAAAGCACCCTCACTAAGTTTTTGAATAACACCGGTCTGGTTTTGATACACAGGACAGCAGGACTGCTGCTTAGGAGAACTCCTGCAGGTTGGAGGAATGAGGAGTAACAACAGAACTTCCCCTTAAACATTTCTCCATGGGATTGGTTAAATACTAGACCAGGTTACTGGAGAAGATACGGGTATCTGGGATCAGAAAGAAACTAATCTCAGCTTGAAAATGAAACCTCCATAAAGCAAAATATTTGGAAGTATTTGTTCCTTGCCAGAAAATCCTGTTGTTTCTGTTAAATTTTTGTGTTCAGAGGTTATATTTTTAAATTATAATGGAAATTGTGAGGCTATCAATCTCACATTATTATTGTTTAAAATTTAATTTTCTTGGGAGTGGGAAAGTAAACAGGAAAGTCTGTTCAATTCACTTGGATATTCCTGAAGCTCTCAGAATATTCAATCTACATATCCATTATTACAATGTATTTTTCCCATATACAATTCTTAGGTATAATTAATTGTAACAAAAAGAGAGAAGTCCTGCAATACATTTTTTCTACAAAAAAAAAAAATCTACTTTTTTGAATCTCTTATGGTCTCCATGGCAGTAGAATTTCAGTATTTTCATTTCATTGAGAACTATATGAAGGTCAAAATCTACCTAGCAAAACTTCCTCAGCTGTAAAAAAGAAAAATGGAATTCCCATATTGTTGGCACCTATAAACACAGAACAACTGATAAATCTGTTCCAATTTGCTTGAAAAAAATACTGGTTCTTGAATCTAATGCCTGTTGCGTTTTCCTAATCTTTCCTTTCACCTTCAAATTTTATGCGTTGAAAGTACCTATAGAAAGTGTGCATGGGTTTGCCTGACTCATTATTTAGTACGATGGAGCTGAAACTACATTTGTGAAGACATGAAAGGCATAGCATTCAGTAGAAAGGTGTCTTTGCAATTTAAAAAAAAATACATAAATCTTGCAAATACATATTTTCCTTTTCTTCCTACAAAACATGGCATAACTGTGAACACACATACACATAAGTCATGCATTCCTGCTGGACCTTTTAGAAATAACCTGAAATAACCGCGGAACTGCAGTTTTACAAGTCTGATGTCCAAATGACTCTCTGAAAATATATCTGATAAACAAAGGGACAATGTTTGGAAGGCTACATGGATAGTACTGCTATTTATTTTCCTGATTGTTTTGGAGAACTGTGGGCAAATTTGGCCATGTCTCTTCTTGCATATCCAGTCAGGAGGCACAGTCCTACAGGCCAGAACTACAGAATCTTTTGGACAAACCGTGTCCTTTTGGAGCTACGTTTTCTTCCACATTCTGATGAATAACTTGTTTACTAGAACTCCTAAGAGGAAAGTATGAACAAAAAATATCTGAACAATTGCAGTTTGAAATGATGGAAGATAAAAAGGAAATCTCATCATAAAACTATGGATTGTAAATCTCAGTATTTTTTTTTAAGTTTCTGTATCACACCATAATCCAAGATAAAAAGTGGAAAGATAGGAATGACAAGTACTATTCTTATTTTGCCATTGTCTATCTTCTGTATTCCTTAAAGTTACCTGTGTTTTAAGTTTTGCCTGGAAAATTTGAAGCAAAAGAAAGCAATAGTAACTAACAACCATAACAAAATATTCTAAATATACATGTACTAACGATCTTCAGATAACCCTTAGCAGTCATAAACTATATTCAAAGACTAGTAGCACATAAAACCATTAAAAGTGGTTATGAAATAATTAAAATGTCTACTAATGACAAAATATCTGGGAGAATCCTTATTCAGTCTGTCTAGGGTAATAGTTAATTCTACATTATTTCTTTGCTTATATTGTAGGTGACACTTTTCTTGTATTTTTTAATGGTCATTAAAAATATTATCTATTATAAGACATATTTTTAGACTGTCTTCTTTATTTGACAGTTTTGACAGACATTATTGATTTGGCCAGCAACTGTGGCTAACCAGAAGGGGACAATGTGACAGTTTTATGTAACAAAAGGCACAGTGTCATGTCAACTGAACTAAATGTTGTACAAAGTGACAGCAGGACAAAAACGCCTTTCAGACTTAATTTTCTGCTTCATTTTTTCTACCATCAATACAGAAGGCAGTGCAGTAGGTGACACAAATTAGCAGGATAGAGCAAAAGGTCTATCCCAGCTTCTGTTGCTACACTTGACTTCTTTCCACTAAGGTAATCAGCAATTATTTTTAAGGTGAAGGAAAAAGAAGAGCAGCTTATAGTAATCAACCTACCCCTTTAGGAGAAAATATATCCCTTATCAGGAATCTATAGACTTTTCTCCTAGGTGGCTTTTTGGAAAAGATGAAAGAAAAAGTCCCCCATCTGCTAGGTCATGCCTACAAGACACATTCTGTCAAGGCTTAAAAGCAACAAGAGCTTTGCCTGTGGGATACCTATAATTATTATGTGAAGCGGCCTTGTGCCTGCTGTAGCTCATTGTTCTGCTAACACAACCCAAATGAGAACAGTGGCTCCAGGCTGTGAGTTGATAAAGTGCAACTTTTCGATTTTGCTCTTCTGTGGCTCTAGCATTGTTCAGAGTCCATAAGTGACATCTTTGGCCTTCCTTTGGGCTGAGCATATTGAATCTGTCACGCTGAGTTAAACAATGAGAAGGGGACACAACCTTAGCAGAGCCTGTCATTTTTTCCTACTAATTCAATCTACATTTAATCAATGAAAGTAAATTCTTGTTTGTTTAAGTCTCATATCCAATGGATCTAGAGGATCCTAAAGTAGTGCACCTCCACCCTGACCTTCTCCTCTTTTTGAACTTCTTCTAGTCTATCAAGAACAAAACCAGGGAAAATTACACATCGCAAAGTTGTCATGCTGTTTAGGATGCAATTAGTTTCCTTTTATGTTTATGTGTAGCTATCCAGGTGTTACTTTAGAATTCAGTTTTCCTGCAAATTCAGTGACAAAGTTAACTAGAGTTATACCTCCCAACAGCAATAGCAACACAATGTTAAGAATTATAGTGCACCCCCTTACAGGAGCATTCATACATATTCATCTGTTGTCCACATGTATGTCTCATATGTAAAGGTATTGATGTAAGGATATTTCTTCCTAAGTACAGACTATCACTGTTACTGAGAGTAGCCAGTAGTGACTTATGCAAGTTCAAGGACTTTATTGATCGGTTTAACTGGTCTTAATCAAAATCTGTCTTCCTTTCCACTCATAGTGATTAAATAAGTCTAAGTGAGCCTGACATCAAGTCTTTGACTTCTTATTGGTTCTCAGCAAGTGCTGTGCTCAGCACTTGTGAAGCAAGCAGTTGCCATGCAGGAAGTTAAAATCTCAAGGAAAATGTGAAAAAAACCCTGAATCTATACAAGTTAAACTTATCAAGGAGAAACAAGAGCCGAAGTACAAATTTCCTTGGTTTAAGAATTTTTTTCTTTTTAATAAAAAGTACCTTTTAAACAGACTAAAGGAGAGAAATCAATACTTGTTTGATCACAAACATAAGAGGAAAAAGCTTTATTTTCAAATTATATTCAATATTTTAATCTGAATTTGCCTTCAGATTATGCACATTAAGTCTGGAAAGATTCTGGAAAGAAAAATAATCCAACAAAGGGATCAGCTATAATTTCTTAGGCAATATATATACATATATTGTCTCTCGCTATAGAAATGCTTAGAATTTGTAGTTTATGTATTTGTATTCAATAATTAGATGTGCTTCCCTAAAGGTGTAAGCATAAATTAAAAACATACTGGCTACATGGTTATTACTTTGAGAATTTCCTTCACAGAATCATGGAATACCAGGTTGGAATCGACCTCAAGGGTGATCTCATCTAACCCTTTTTTGACAATAGCATTGTCTAGACAAGATGGCCCAGCACCCTATCTGTCTGAATCCTGAAACTGTCTAATGTCTGGGAATCCACCACTTCCCTGGAGAGAATTTTCCAATGGTTGATTGCTCTCATTACAAAAAATTTTCCTCTTGTGTCCAGCTGAAATATCCCCAGGAATAACTTGTACCCTCTACCCTTTGTCTTTTCCATGTGTCTTCTTGTGAAAAGGGAGTCTCTATCTTCTTTGTAGCCACCCTTTAAATACTGGAACATGGTGATAAGGTCTCCCATAGGTCTTCTTTTCTCAAGGCTGAACCACTACCCTTCTCTCAGTCTTCCCTCATATAGTAGCTTCCTAGTCCCTTGATCATCTTTGTGACCCCTCTCTGGACCATATCCATTCTATCTACATCATTGTACAGTGGGGACCAAAACTGAACACAACATTCCAGGTGTGTCCAGACTAGAACTGACTAGTACGGGATAATGACTTCTTTATCTTTGTTAGGTATGGTCTCCTGGATCCTCTAATTCCTTCTTGTAGATGGGGGTGCAATTAGCCTTCTTCCAGTCTTCTGGGATGTTACCTGACCTCCATGACTTCTTGGAGATCACAGTGAGGCCATTCACTATGATATCAGCCAGCTCTGTCCTCAGAAGGACATTGTCAGGGCCCATCAATTTGTAGGGGTCAAGCTCCTGTAATAGTTGTCAACTCTTTCTTCACTAATGACGGGTCTGTGTATGCATGATCCCAGGCTTTTGTTCCCAAGGCTTGGGCCCTAACAGTAGTGGTAAAGACAGAAGTGAAAAAATTATGGAGAACCTCTGCATTTTCAGCATGACTAATTCACCTCTCCTGTTTAACAGCAGCCCAATGTTTTCCTCCTGCTTGTTGTTTACATACCAGAAGAATCCTTGTAGTTTTTGACATATGGCCAATTTCAATTTGAACTGAGCTTTTGCTTTTGTAACTGCATCTCTGCACAATCTGGCAATGCCCTTATATCCCCAAGGTGTAGTTTTCTGCTTTTCCATCTCTGGTATGCTTCCCTTTTGAATCTGAGCAAACCCAGAAGCTCACAGTTAAGCCAAGGGGGTCATTTGCTCCACCTACTTCCCTTACCTTTAAGGGGGATGAACTGTTCTATGTACTTGCAGGAGAGTATTGGTGCACTCACTAGCTCTTTTATCTTCTGTGGAAGAAAAGATAACTAGGGCACCAACAATTTTCACTTGTGCCCTCTGGGCTTCGTAGTCTTCTTTAATTCTCTCTGGGTTTCAGCTTGCATTGTTATTTATGCCCACATTAAAGAGCAGCACTTATTAACAGTTTATGTTCTTGAAAAGTTGTGGCATCCTCTCAGCAACATCTCAGACCTTAGCCCCCAGAAGGCAGCATATATATTGTGACTCCATGTCAGGCTGACAGGTGTGTGCTTCTGTGCCCCATAACAGAGAACCACCCATTACAAACACTCACAGTTTCATTTTTCAGTATTCACTCTGTGCTGTTGGTACAGTTTCTCCTGTTAGACCTTGCTTGTGGGTGTTTGTGAAGCTGTTGAATCTTCGTGTCTGATTTTGGTTTTAATGCTAGAGGGAGGAGACTGAAGAAGAGTCCTGCTTTTGTGGTTGACCAGGTGCATCATTCTCTGTGGTTTCCGCCACAGGGGCATGGTTCTTAAACCACCCATTTATCTCTGTCTCTGTCCCTTTAATACTGTGCAACAATTTGACTGTTACCTGCAGCTCAGTCAGCCACCTGACACTACAGATCATCAACAGTCTTTTACAGGTAATTATCTTTTCTTCAGAAGAAGAATCCAGGCACTTGTTGCAACCTACTATCTGCACTGAATTCTCCTTCCTTACCAGTTCTGTCTGCATTACGTAACTAGGAAGTAGGGGAAGCATTATGTAACTAGGCCTTTCTCTGTAGAAACACTGATTTTAACTCTGCGGTGAGTGCCCACTATCTTAGCAGCGACCATGGCATAGCTTGCTTCTGCATGAACTGCTGTGCAAACTGCAGCATCCTCTCTGTGAGGCCCCTAGATCTGTTTGCATGCTTTGGTCACAGTGGTCCTGGTCAGTAGTTCTCCCTAGAGCCATTTAAATCTCCCACAGTTGCTCCTGACAATGCCCAACCTGAATCAACCTCTCTAATAAGAGCTACTGATTCCTTTCTTAAGTTTCTGTGTCTCCAGGAAACCCCTTGTACACCATGATGTAGCACTTGGGCACAGAATTTACTGTTGCCGCAGATGTGTGCCTTATGATCTAGTCTTTGGTTCACTGTAAAGAGCTAATACCAGACCAGACTTCAAAGAACCTTGGTAGCATAACAGAATCATAGAATAGAATCATAGAATAACCAGGTTAGAAGATACCCACCAGATCATTGATTCCAACCATTCCTATCAAACACTAAACCATGTCCCTTAACACCTCATCCACTCCTGCCTTAAAGACCTCCAGGGAATGTGAATCAACCACCTACCTGAGCAACCTGTTCCAGTGCACAATGACCCTTTCTGTGAGAAAGTTTTTTCTAATGTCCATGTGAGAAAGTTTTTTCTAATGTCCAGCCTAAACCTCCCCTGGCAGAGCTTGGGACCATTTCCTCTTGACCTGTCCCCTGTCACTTGGGAGAAGAGGCTATTACCATCTCTCTACAACCTCCTTTCAGGTAGTTATAGAGAGCAATGAGGTCCTGCCTTATTTTTTGGGTTTCAAGGAATTTTGCTTTACTTCTATTTATTTATGTTAAAAGCAATCTTTCTTTTAGAACTGCAAAGATGACTGACTATAAAGCAAAACCACTTTCCTCAAGTAATCCTAAACCCCAGGCATTACAAATGGACTTCATGCCAAGGTAACAGTCAGATAGGTAAAAATATTATTTTCCAACCATACTATAACCTAGCAGATCTCCTTCTTGGAGCATTAGCACCTCCATCCACATGAACCAAAAGGTAATAAAGGACTTCTGCAGTGTTAAGAGTATTAGGTTATTTGCAGCAAAACCTCAATCCCACAAAACTGCAGACTTTTTCAACAGGACTATGTGCTGAAGAAGCGTATACAGTAATGGCTTAGGGTCCTAATGCGATCTGTCTCTGGCTTGAGAGCACGCAGTCAGGCCATAATAGCATTAGTAAGAATATATAGTATATATAAAAAAAAGGAATATGATTTCATTTCAAGACAAATGAAAGGGTTGTGTGCCATAGATTTTTCAAAACAAAGCATTCATTTGATTTTGGAAGGTAGTAGTTGTACAACATCATATTACTATATTCAGTTTACCAGCCAACAGTGTTGCAGTGGTTTGACATTCATAAGGCACAGGACGCTCAAAAAATGCTAGACAAATTAAGGGGAAATTGAGGAAAACAAGAATAATTACTTGCATGTCTTAAAATTAAACAGTAAAAATGTAGTTATACAGGGTTCAATGACCTTCTGAATAGATGAGTAGAGCTGGAAAACCACATAGAACTAGCAAAGATTTCTTTTAATGTCCTTCCACTCACCAGCAGACTCATATCATCCAATATGGACAATTATGCATATCATCATACCAAAGGATTTCCAGAAGTAGGATCTCTCTACATTTTTCTCACTCTGTCAAATAATATGACCTCATTTTAATCTAAATCATTTGTCATTTTGAATGACATTTTTAATGTGTCCATACACATTTGTATGAGTAATGTAAACATTTACAAGGTTTCAGAATAAGAGTGTAGTTCAGACCAGTTAAGGTTGCCTGATCTTCCTTTAGCTGCTTCTTTCCTAAAAATTCCAGCCATGTAGGAACAAGATCATAACCCAACTGTAATGATGCTTCATGTCATAAAATGATAAATGTGCTCCATACTCAGTCTGTAAGTGCTTTAGTGAATGAGGTTAGGTTTAAGGACACCTATAATAAAATGTGTCTAAATATTTGCCTGGCTAGTGCCTACATTGGGAAGCCAACCTTTATAACAATTTTGCCACCACAGCCTAAACTGCCCTGCTATAGAAGTATGTGTTGATCCTGGCAGCTTTCTCCCAGGAAAAGGAGATATGTCACCAGATTAGGATAAACAGGGTACGTGGGATGGCACTAAGAGGCAACCTACTAAATACAATGCTTGAAACAGAATCCAAAGCATGTTTTCAGGATATGTTCATTTGGACACAGAAACTAGAAAAGGAAATCATCCATAAAAACTAGTATTTCTTAATAAAGTTATTTACAAGTAAGTAATGTATAAATAAATGTAAATATAATCTGCACTGACCCTGCAGTGCCAGTTATGGAACAGGTGGTTTCCTTTTCATTCAGCTAGACATCAAAACTCCACAGAGTATATCCTGATTATAAAAGCTGTTATGAATGATTTCTGTCTGTAATGTAAGATTATGATAATAATCACATTCTGTGTTTATTTTGAAGGTGGGGGAGACTGATCCTTAGTAGAACCCTAAATAAAATCGAAGGAAAATATTGATGACTGCAATTATTTTTATCAGGAACAATAGAAATTTAAATATGTATTTAGCTGTTTCAGGTATCAAAGACCCCTTGAAATATGGAATCTGAATGGAAGACAAATTTTGAAAAAAAAAAAAAAAGAATTATTTCAAGGTCTCCGTGAGATATTAGTGGAGTGCTTCATTGGTAGCATGACTTTTACTGTCCAGAATTTATGTTTGTGACTTCTACTCTGTATACATATTGGTGAATACTCACTATGCAAAAGAGACATCAAATTGATTATGTGCATGACTCTATGAATCTCAGAATTCCACTGTGAATTAATTTAACCCTATAGTTTTTCCCCTCTCCAGTAGCAACTTTAAGTAAAGGTGGTTCCAAAGGACAAAAACCAAAAGGGACAGCTGGCTTAAGAGGTACTTCTCTGCATTCATCGTTAGAATGGTGAGAAGAAGAATAATGGAGGTTTCTAGCAGTGACCTTAACACAAATAAATTCAGGCGTGCTGCAGTAGGACTCTTCTCCTGCTAAGCCTTACCAGTCCTTCACTACTTCTCGATCAGTCAAAGACCACAGTTCAATAACCAGGAGCAAAATATCATCTATGTAAAAAGACAGGCCCTCGGCAGTGCTTGTGTAAAAGCTCAAGGCTAGCTCCTCTCCACACAGGAGCCTAAACAAGACAGAGACAAAGAGAGGAAGTTATTAGTAATCAGAAATAGTACCTCCTGGTTTCTCTTTCTACTTTTTTTATCTCTCTCTTTTCTTTTTCTTTTTCTTTCCTTCCATTACTAAATGTGCCCTCACGTACTTTCTATCTACATTCCATACCTGACTCACCTCCCTATGTAGGGAGATGGCTTGCAAAGTATTAAACAGGAACATTCAAAGTATGTCACAGTTTCACTTTTGTAGACGTGTTGACATCCCCATGGAATGCTGTTTCCACTTATGTAAATAACTTTAGGAATACACAGAATCTAAGCTGTGACAAGAATGTGTGCTCATTTAAATTTTGGGGTTTGTGCTGTTCTGGTAGTTCAGCTACTAGCTTTCAAAATCTTTCTGAAGAAAAACCATGAACTTTTCAAAACTGTTTTTCATCCCTATGAAGCATGATTTGGTTGTGCCTATATTCTTCATTCTGGTCCTTTCTATTAAGCCAGTCTCAAAATCTTTTATATGAATTTATATTACATGTTTAGCACTGTAAGCAGTCCTGTGCTATTAAGTAAACATTATACTGATGCATTTGCTTAGAAAAACATCTGCTTAAAACACTAATAGAACAATTTGGAATGCTGCAGTACATGCAATTAAAGGACGACTTCTCAGAAATCGATTAAATATAGACTGTAGATGTTACTACCGGGTGAAGCTAGAGATCTTGATTTTAAAGAGAAAAAGACAGGAAGAAAATGAAGTGAATTTTTGCACATGGATTCCATGACATTCAGATCTCATGTGTTACTCCTTACTCATTTTATCTACACTATACTGTTAACCTTAGCTTGCAATCTAATGCTGATGGTACTCAACACTGTACCTCATTTGATATTTTTAATAATTTGACAACATTCCCCTCATTCTTTCTTAGGCAGAGCCTGTGACTTCCAAATTTACAACTAAATTTCTGCAATATAAGTACAAGAAAAGCATCTTCATTTGCAATTGTATCAACTCTGTCTCATCTGCCTACTCCCTATAATTTTGACATCAGCCTTGGTCTTCAAAATTTCACCACATTTTTTCATACTGTGAACTTTTGACAGAAAATCAAATGAATAGTTCCCTGATTTTCTTTCACCTTAATAATGCACCTGGATTCTCTGTGTTCTCCTTCAGTTTATAAATCTTTGAGCCCCAACAGATGAAGAATAAAGTACGCCCTTGTCTACTTTCACCAGGCTGCTAATACATACACATGTTCATCTTTGTAGACCTACATGCCTAATTTGATAAATGTGATCACAATGGACATCATTACTTTCCACTACACATACACCTGCTAATGCTTACCTTACTGCCCTCTTTGTTGACTTCTATATGGCCTCTGACTCTCTCACAATTTCTCTTCCTTCTATTACTCACACTAGATACTCTGTAATAAAACCTCATTGCGTTGTGGAGCAAAATTCCTTTCATCAAGCATAGGAAATTTTCATCAGCACAGATCTGCACAGTAAGCAAGAGTTAAGCACATTCACAAATGTCACATTCATGTTGGAAAATACATAATTTTGCTCTTAGAAGCTTTGACAGGATAGAAAGTGTTAGTAGTCCCATGCCGACTTAGTTGGCATATTAGTTATAATTACATACATAGATATACAGAGATATTTCATTCTGTGGTTAGTGTCCACCACAGATGGCAAGAGTAACTTTCTAATGGTATCTTTCTTTCACCATCTCCAAAAGAGAGAATCAACAAAACTGTTACATGGATGAAGTTGGATAAAGTAAATCTTACCAGTGACTTTTCTTCCCTAGGAAACTATAACTTTTCTCTAACAATATCATGTAAAGAATTCAAAGCAGAAAGCTTTTCTTCATAGGAGAATAACATTTTTTTAAAAGAGGAAGATTTAGAAGGGAAAAAAATATCCTTTACTAGAACTAGGCAATGTTGTGCTTACATCATCCAACTACTATAGTTACAATAGCGTAAAGGTTTGTTTTCAAAAGGTAGATGTTTAACATCATAAAAATAATCTGATCTTGTCGTATAACTTAAGACAGTCCCTGCAGACTGCAAGGATATTTTTAAAAGATAAAAATATGATAATTCACAGAATTAATAAAAAAGGAGAAGAAAAGACAGTTAACTAGAAAAAATATCTTCTGTGTAACAGGAATTTATGAAAATAGGCATAGTGTTTGTTAAAAAAAAACCACCCATATACAAAATAGCAAATTCTCAATAAGAAACTGGATACAACATGAAAATAAGAAATTGGATACAATGGCCAAAGGGCCACATTACTCAAAAGAAAAGATTAGATTCCTTTTGGAAGATAATCATGTTTTGTTTTAGTTTTTTACCCNAAAAAAAAAAAAAGCTTTAAATGTCTCTATTTTTATATAAAAGAATAAGCTCTTTTTCTAGTTTTTCTTCCTACTTGCACCAATTTTATTAAATTACTACAGTAATCAAATGAAACACATTAAGTGCTAGGTTGACCTGCTTCTCATGTATCTAAGCAGATGCAGCTGGAATGAAAACAGATGGAAGGTGTAAATGAGAAGATTTAATTAAATTTTTTTCTCCTTCTCGTATGAGCTTCAAAAAGAAACTCCCCCAGGATTGAAAATGATCCCTTAATTTAAGAAATATATTCTTCAACTACTCAAAATAAAATATCTTGGTGTCGCAAACCTTGTAGCTCAGACTGGGAAACAGTGCTTACAGGTTCATGATATGACTTCATGAATAATGAAGTTAACTGATGAATGAAAATGGAGACCTTGTATCAACAGACGAGAAGGCTGAGGTACGCAATAACTTTTTTGCATCAGACTTCGCTAACCACCACTCTCCTCATCCCTCCTGGGTCAGTTGACAACAAGATGAAGACCAGAGTGGGTAAAGCACCTCCCACCCTAAGGAAAAATCAGGTTCATGATTACTTGAGGAACCTGAACATATATAGATCTATGGAACCTGATGAAATGCATCCCAGAGTCCCAAGGAAATTGGCTGATGTGGTGGCCAAGTCAGTCTCTATGATATCTGAAATGTCATGGCAGTCAAGAGAAGTCCCTAGTGACTTCAAGAAGGATAATACTGCGCCCATTTTTAAAATGGGATGCAAAGTTGACCCTGAGGACTACCAACCTGTCAGCCTCAACTCTGTGCCTAGAGCAGATCCTCCTAGAAGCTATGCAAAAGTACATGGAGGATAGTGAGGTTGTTAGAGACAGCCAGTGTGACTTCACTAAGGGTAGGCCTTGCCTGACCGTCCTGGTGGCTTCCTATGATGAGGTAACCATGTCTGTGGACACAGGAAAAGCAATGAATGCCATCTAAATGGCCTTCTGTAAACTTTTGACAGGTCTCCCCCCAACATCCTTCTCTCTAAATTAGAGAGATACACATTTAATGAGTGGACTGTTCAATGGATAAGGAATTGTTTGGACGGTCATATACAGAGATTAGTTGCAGATGATGCCAAGCTGAGTGGTGCAGTTGTCACACCAGAAGGATGAGATGTCACCCAGAGGAACCTGGACAAGCTGGAGAAGTGGGCTTGTGTGAATTTCATGGGACACAATGAAATGAAGTGAAAGTTCCTACACCTTGGCTGGGGCAATCTGTGTGTCCAATACAGGATAGGGTTTGATTTGACCAAGAGCAGCCCTGTGGAGAAAGCCTTGGGGGTACTGATTGGTGAGAAGTTTGACATGAGCTGGAAATGGCTTTGCAGCCCAGAAGGCCAACAATATCACAGTCTTTGTCAAATAAGTTCGACCAGCAGATTGAGGGTAGTGATTCTCCTCATCTACTCAGCTCTTGTGAGACACTCCCCCTGGAGTATTGCGTCCAGTTCTGGAATCTCTAACATAAGAAGGGTACAGAGCTGTTGGAATGGGTCCAGAGGAGGGCTACAAAGATTATCAGATGACTGGAGCACCTCTGCTATGAGGATAGGCTGAGACAGTTGGGCTGTTCAGCCTGGAGAAGAGAAGTTTCCAGGGATACTTTATAGTGGTTTTCCAATACCTGAAGGAGGTCTACAAGTAAACTGGTGAAGGACTTTTTATAAGGGCATGTAGTGATAAGATGAGGAGGAATGGCTTTAAATTGGAAGGAGGAAGATTTAGACTAGATATTAGGAAATAATTCTTCATGATGAGAGTGGTGAGGCAATGGAACATGTTGCCCAGGGAAGTTGTGAATGACCCATCCCTGGAAGTGCTCAAGGTCAGGTTGGATGGGGCCTTGAGCAGTCTGGTCTAGTGGGAGGTGTCCCTGTCCTTGGCTGAGGTGTTGGAACTGGATGATCTTTATGGTCCCTTCCAACCCAAACCATTCTATGATTCTGCCTGCTGTCCTTGGGTCAATCTGTATTAAAAAATCTAAGCATTCAAAAGCCCAAAGGAAATGTGAAAACATCTGTTCCTTGTGCCTAGGGACATGTATATGGCACCCAGAAAATGTTGTTAAATACTTGAGGATGTTCTGTGAAATGGGACATTCCACCTGGGAATGATTAAGGGACCTGTCTTAGAATGGATACCAGATAGAACTCATCTTCAGCGAGAGGACCCAACTCAGAATACCTCAATAGCTCAATTTTGAGGATGCAAGGCCAATAACTGACTTCAAAGCTCCAATGCAAATCCATCAATGGAAGAAAAAAGAAACCAGTCTTTTACCTCTTCAGTGATGTCTTGGACAAAACCAGAAATTATGCCCATTTTTTGCTTTCTGTGATGATTTTTCCAGTAACAATTACAATGAGCGTAGTGAAACACTGGAATAGGTTGCCTAGGAAGCTACTGGAGGCTCCATCCCTGGAAACATTCAAGATCAGTTTGGATGGGGTTCTGAAAAAACTGATCAAGTTAAAGTTGTTCCTGCTCCTTCAGGGAGAGAGTGTTGGGGGTGGTGGTGGTGGACTTGATGGCCTGAAAATCCTTTCAAACTAAAACATTCTGTACTTCTATTATTCAATAAACTTGTCCTAGTCTAATTTCTGGACTGAGTTTGAGAGCACAGTATGCAGCTGTATGGGTGCCTATTTCAAGAAACTTCTCAGAAATAAAGTCTCAAGCTACTTGATAGCACCACAACTCAAACGGTTGCACACATTCACAGATGTACTTGAGCTGAGTAAAAAACTGCATTGACAAAATCTTAGATGCTTTGGGAACTCATGTGCTATCAAATTTATATGATGGCTAAACAGAGTAGGTCCCAAATGGAGCCATAAACATTCAAACTTTTTACCTCCCTCCCTGTTAATATATCCAGTTAGTTTTGAATTACTATAAAACTTGAACTGATTGTTTTTCCTAGACACTAACATTGATAACCCAAGCAGTTACTAGTTAGTACCTCTTAACTATGTATCTTCAGGATTTATAGATTACGTGTGCAGTACATTTCACCATGGAGCAATTTATTACTGTATGTTGGGGCTTGTCTTTTATTTAATATGTTATAAGCCCTTAAATACAAGAACAAAAATCCAAATGTGTCACCAGGCAACTTAAACTTGATGAATGCAGAATCAGGAAACTGAGATGCTTTCTAAAGCCACTTAATTCACCTTTGATCATGGATTTTGGATGACTCATTTTTTTTTCTTTGCTTAGATGGGGGATGTATGAACATTATGTACTTTGCCAATTTGATATCACTTCTTTACATTAACATGGTGCTTTCCAAAGATTGTTTCACAGTTAAAAAAAAATGTACCCTTTGGTTCAAAAGGAATAGTTAATGTATTTCTTAGCACTACTCTTCTAAACTGACAGTACAAACATATGTTTGCCAATCACTCAGAGATATATTGCAGAACATACTGACATCTCCTCTGAGTAAAATTTAGGTTGCCTAGGAGGTAGTATCTTCACATTGATGTATAATTAAGGATTCTATATGTAGTGATGAAAGAAAGGCCTAAAACTATTCTATCTTGGAAATTAAATTTTAAAAGTATAATTAAATGCAAACTTGATGCAAACAATGTTTTACAGATTCCTAAGAATAAAGAAGAATAAAATTTGCTACTGGGGAATTATCTACAGATTTTTGATAAAAATCAAAACTGTATAGAATGTATTACTCTAGAATATGTCTTTTAGTAACTGGAATTCTTACTCTTCCAGTGTTTCAGTTGTTATCCTGTTAATTTGTAGCTGACTTTTCTTTACCATAGTGGTGAAAAATATTTGTGTTTTTATTGTCATATTGTCCTCTCAAAATTATTTGTGATCCTTATCCACTATAAAAACTCACTTCAGATAACTCTTCTTGTCCCTCAAAAATGTGGACACCTCTTCAGAAGTCATGACATTTCTTTACAAAGCAAAGCTACTCTGTTACTGCTCAGTAGTGGGTTGCAGCCTCTGTATGAATATAATTACATAAGAACAGACTAGGCTGGAAAAATTATGGTTTCTTAGACTCAAATGTGTCTGAGAATTAATGGTTCCCAGAAAAGATCATCTTTTGGGTTTTATAAGCATAAGAGGTTGGGTTCTTACTTTTAATTTTTCCCATAGATTCACCATGTGCTACTTTATGTTTACTAATAGGTTTGGAAGAAGAAATGTTAACATAATTTTCTAATAAATACTGTAGTTAACAAAAAACAGTACTGGATTTTCAAGGAAGTTGCATCCTGAGTGAATGGGAGCAACTGAACACAGAATACTTTGCAAGCAAGGGGGATAGTGGAGAAACAGGAGTAATACTGCACACTCTTAGCTCCTTTATAAAATGTATACAGTCATCCTTTCCCCATTTGGTCCCTGGCAGGATGCTACAAGGGGATTAGGAAAAAAAGATTGATTGAGCTCTTTCTCTCTTGTATACAAAAGAGATGGACTGTACACAATAATGTCTGTCTAGACTGTCCTCTGAGAATAGCCCCCAAGGCCATCCTTACAACAATATTTGCTGTTCAAATGGACAGTGAATGTGAAAGCACAGTCCAGGAGTGCTGAGGGAGCAGACTCCAGGGTGCAGGGGAGCCAACCTAGACAAGTTGCCTGGGGCTGCCTGGAGACCTGCATGTACAGAAAGGCGAAGGATGGTTTCCCAATGGCAGCTACCTACCTATGGCTACAGAGCCCTGTTATTATCTGTAAGTAATAAAAGCCAAGCATAAATCTTATCTTCAACTTGTAACTAACTAATTAAATGTTGGTCTTTTTCTTTCTTTATTTTTTATTTTACTGTTATCATGTTTTATTTCCATATTGGATTAATAAAATCTTTCTTATTACAATTAGACATAAAATGTATATTGGGGTTTTTTTTGTCTCTTAAAGCCCTAAGGATATCCCAGCTGGTGATTATTGGACAGTCAAGCAAAACATTTCTTAAACAAAAAGAATAAAGAACTGATACATGGCAAATGAACAAACAAAACAATTTTGACATTTAATCCATAGATTTTTGATGAATAGAGGGTATTTTCTTTGGCACTACAAGAGCAAAGGAGCTAAAGATCAGTGATGTTGTTGCTGGAAACACACACCAAAATTTAATGTGACCACAAGAAATAAAGAAGTAACCCAGTTTCATATTCTAGACCGTTCATGTATGATAACAAATACTGTATACTATAGGTAGATACCCAGCCAAAAAATCCTGGTTGAAAAGTCCATTCATGCCTTGACCTGTGACCCTTTTTTCATTAGTGGAGTGCTCTCTGTTTCTTCTATCCTCAGTGACATATATCTACTCCTTCTATTTGAAAATACACTACAATGATTTTTTTGTCTCAGCCACTCTAACCATGTTTAGCTGAGTCATTAAGATTGTGTACTTTCTCTACTTGGACTCCTGAATAAGCTTGCTAATTTTTTAAATAAAAAAAGTAGCAATTTCTACTACATCTAAAACCAGTGAATACCTCAGGGACTCACCATACTAACTTAATATGCATGGCTACACTTTTCTCAGGAAGTCACATTCAAAAATAATTTTCAGCTCATTTAGTTACTTTTATCTTTTTGTGATCTGGTAGTTTCATTTCAAAACTTCCACATGGCTTTCTCTTCTCTCTTGTGCAAAGATATATTCATAATTTAAAAAAAATAATTTAAAAGTTCTCATTTTAAGTTCTCCTTTCCCCTTCTTTTCCTCCTGTGCTTTGGGACCCATAACTGCAGATATGCTCTTTAAGCTATTGAAAGTATGACTGCCATACATCATTTTAGGTGTTAGCAGATTATCCTACAATACCAATTAACATCACATTACAAAGGCAGTGACAGAACAATAGTGGCCAGCTATGGCAGCCAGCTATGTTGCAATTAAAGTTTCTTGTTCATTGGGTGTTCATGCTAATAGCAAAATAATTAATGGTTCCAAGAGAATATTACTTCTACATTCAGTTTTCATCTATATTACTATATATATTTGTAGGTAAGAATACAAAATTGTAGCGAGTATTGTGCTTTATTTTTGCTTTGAATATTTTCTTTTCTGCTTTAAATTTTTGCCCTTTTTATTACTTTGTATTTTGGGATTATATTAAAAAGTATAACCGATTCAATCTTATATGTAATTCTACCTAATAGCTAGTGACTTATGACCTTCCTGCCAAAAAGACAGACAGTAAATTCTATGTTTTCTCAATGAATTCTCATTTCTGCAATTGCACTGGACTCCTCTTTTATTTGAGTAAAACCAATCCTATGTTACTTTTCTATTAGCAACTCCCATTCACTTACAATGATATTTTTTTTTTACACTGTGTGTTGGAATGTAATGTCCTTCTTGCCCTGTTTGAGTAAAAAGCCATTACACAGAGAAGGTTATTCTTCGAGGAATTAGAATATCTAATGCTTCTTCTGATTCAGGAAGTAAGGGACATGCTTTCTTAATTCATGTTTAGATTAAAAACACATAAAGAAAATTTAGGTCAGGTTTTCCAGTGTAATATTTTAAAGAGGGGCACAAGATGAACTGAAGAACAAATGCACTTTGTTGTTTCATAAGGCTGTGTAAGAATACATCATGAGGTACTGTTAAAATTTCAAACCCAAAATTTCATGATAGGTTTTAAAGTGTATTTGTTATGACCCTAAATACATAAATAAACAATAGATATATTCCACAAACAGGCTTTTAATAAATACATCTAGAAACTGAAAAAATTCACAAAAATCTTAGACAAGTTTTCTAATTGTGCCAAAAAAAGGGAAATATTTTCCAAATGGTCTAAATGATTCAGATACTCAATGACTGATTCTAAAAATAATTCATTAAAGGCAGGATTTTTTTGAAACTATTTAGACATAACTGTTGACAAAGGATATATAGCAACAATATTGAAAATCCCTTTATGACTGACTCACACCCTTAGAAAACAAGATACTTTAAAAATAAGCTTCTACTAAATATTCTTGAAAGTTCTTTCTGCTCTGAGTGAAGTTTCCAAAGTTTCCCACATGCTCAGAAAACAACTGAAAATTTTTGCTCAATAAAAAATAACATAGCATTTCCAGAATACTTAAATTCCTAGGAATTTGATAAACAGTCAATATTTTGAAGACAAAACCTTTGTTTTCTAGGATGCAACCTGTATCTTCATTTTGCCTGTTTTACAGTAGAAGTGTTAGTCAACTGTGAAGTATAGAATACAATGATATTTGACGTATGTGATTATAAAAATGTGTGTTTTTCTTACATCATTAAACACATCACAACTGGTCATCAATGGGAATGGAAGTGCTGCTGGAACTGAGGATATTCAGCTTCTTGAAAATGAAAGAAATTTGAACTGTTCATGAGAGTAGCACAAACAGAATAAACTCAATTCTATTCGGTCAATGTATTTGGTCCTTGCACACCTTGTGCTGCCATCAAGAGATATCAACTTTTATTCTGTCTCTGAATAAGGGAAAACAATTCAAGCAACTAATTGAACAAAAAACAAACAAGTGGTTGACTAGCTCACAGAATGCAACTTGCAGTCATGGCGGCTATCCAAAATCTAAGTGCCCTTTGGGACTTACATTTACTCCTGAGGTATTTGTTTGAGACATAATGGATGCACTTAATATTAAGCATTTCACACTGCTTTCTTCAAAAAGTTATCTTTGGTCTGAATCACCAAAATTATTGACTGTCTTATTAATATTTTAAAGGAAGAAAATTAAAAAAGGGGATGACCAACTAGAACTTTGGGATCCTGTTCTGAGAGCTATGGTTTGTGCATTTCCAAGATACATACTTTGTGACTCTGTGGATTTCTATCTATGTAAATCAGGCTTGTAAAAATATTCAGTTTAGGAAATGTAGCCCCTAGCTCTGGAAACAGGTTCTATAACAGCACTTTTCATTCATCATAGGGAAAAAGCATCTTCTCTTTCTATTTAATTTTGCTTTCATTTCTGGCTCCAGTCCACAAATGAATTGTATTATTTGCCCTTTATCTCTCTGGATAATATTTCATAAAGCTTTTTTACTCTGTTTGAGCCACTCTTATGAACAGATGGACTGGAATTCTACCTGCTGGCAAGGGTTTAATTTGTGTCAGGAACTCTACCAGTCTTTCTTACCTCAGGCTGTTTATGGCATAACATGAGAAACTATCATTTACACTTGTGATAGTGAAGCAGATGTTGCTCTGCCATGTGTAATCCCCACCTGGCACCATTTGCGTTGCCTTTAGCTGTAACACATGCAGTCAAGAGGTCAGCCTGTATGTCACTTCTGCTCTTTAAAATGTCTGAAACCTTTTCTCCTTGTCTATTTTTAGTCTAGTACTGGCATGATAAAATAAAGCAGCAGATTTTTACTGAATAAAAGTCAGAAAGAAATATTCTGCTGAGAAGCCTTTTGTCTTCCTTGGAGGGCAGCAGGCAGCCAGTCACTTCTTCCATTCAATTTGAATTTATGACTGAGTATTTTCCGTGATGGATGGCTGTATCAGCAACATAGTCAGGGAAGATCAAACCATTCTGTGCTGCAGTTTTTCCTTTTCCTCTTGTTAGGTGCATATCTCAGATCTCTTGCTGTAATTTACATGAAAAAGAACATGAATATTGAACTTACATTTGTTCAAATGGATTGCACTTACTATAGTGAAAATAATGAACACTATGGGAATGATAAAAAAAGTCTGTTTGCTTTGATGGTTTTAAAAATTTTGAGCATTAAGATTTAATTTCAATCCTCCACCCCCCAGGAAAAAAAAATTAGAAGTTCATCATTCACCTAAAATTTCTGTGAATCTTAGTATTTCTGTCATGATCCTTTTGGCTTTCATATAGGATAAGAGCCTGCCCTCAAAATGCATAGCAAATAATATGGAATATTCTGGCCAGGAATGGGGAGGCAATGGAAACAATTCTCCCTTATGTCTTTTTCAAATCACACTCACCAGCAAATATGCCCTTGACTTCTTTAGAGAATAGTCATGAATGTGAGACTGAAAAAATCTGGTAGATTTATCTTCAGTTTAACCCAATTCTATCTGTATTTATGTACCTAATATATAAATAAGTTCAAAATAAAGCAAGACATCAGTGATATGACTGTAAGGAGAAACTTTTTTAAAAATAATATACATTAAAAACATAAAATAGCTTTCATTAGCACTGAAAAGAAGGGAGTCTGGAAAGATTTTCTGAAAGGCAGTGATTACAGGACAGTTTAATGGAGTTATTTTTAGGAAAAGGTGCTACTCTACGTTGAGTGTAAGAAAACAGAACCTTAGTACAATTAGACTCAGAAAATCAGTTTTCTGACCAGCACTTTTTTTTTTTTTAAGATCAGAAAGACATATCTATGTCTCTACCATCTTTATAACACGTAAATCAGAAAGCCCTGACATTGGGAGACTCTGGTCAGATTTTCTAGCCACTGATTTTCCAGGTTTATCCTCTGTTACTCTAGTTGTTCATCATGAAGTTCTACCAAAATGAAACAAGAGAAAGCATTTCCCTCTTATTCCAGCAAGACTTGAAAATGTGACTTTAAATGTTCCTGCAAATCAATATTGAATTGACACAATAAGAACTCAAAAAGAAGCCAGGAGTAAGCCTCCTATGAACACAACTGAGAGTGTAATGAAACTACAGATTACTACAGAAACGGAAGTTGTCACATCTGCACTGTATTCATTCTGAAGTAAGTGCTTTGGAGGAAGGTGTAAGACAAGTACAGAGAAATATCAAAGATCCATTTTTAAAAAGGAGCACAAAATGATCTGGCATCCCGTCTGATGCCTCTTTACCGTTCATAATTTTAACTTAGAAATCTATTATGGAATATCAGGTATTTGGAAGCAGAATTATCAGTTTTCATTTCATTATTTTTTGATATTTCTCAAATCTATGTTTTCATGGAATCATAAAATGGCTTGAGTTGGAAGGGGCCTTAAAGATCATCTAATTCCAACCCCCATGCCATGAATGGGGACTCCTCCCACTGTATCAGGAACATCTCAAACTTGTACACTACTGCTGTTTAAAACAAAGCAGTTTTGAGATTCTGGTGTTCACTTAAAACCAGTCAGGGACACCTTACACTGAATCAGCTTGTTGAAAGCCCCATCTGACCCAGCCTTGAGCAATTCCAGAGATGGGACTTCCCCAGGTCTGGGTAACCTGTTCCGCTGCCTCCTCACCTTCCTTATCATAAACAACTTTGTTATATCCAATCTTGACCTACCCTCTTTTAGTTTAAAACCACTGTACCACATTCTGTCATACAGTCCCAGTTAAAAAGCCTCCCTATAACTTTTTTAAAGCTCCTTTTAAGTATTGAAAGGCTGGAGTCTCTCCGGAGCCTTTCCTTTTACAGACTGAACAACCCCAAGTCTCAACCCNCATCTAATTCCAACCCCCATGCCATGAATGGGGACTCCTCCCACTGTATCAGGAACATCTCAAACTTGTACACTACTGCTGTTTAAAACAAAGCAGTTTTGAGATTCTGGTGTTCACTTAAAACCAGTCAGGGACACCTTACACTGAATCAGCTTGTTGAAAGCCCCATCTGACCCAGCCTTGAGCAATTCCAGAGATGGGACTTCCCCAGGTCTGGGTAACCTGTTCCGCTGCCTCCTCACCTTCCTTATCATAAACAACTTTGTTATATCCAATCTTGACCTACCCTCTTTTAGTTTAAAACCACTGTACCACATTCTGTCATACAGTCCCAGTTAAAAAGCCTCCCTATAACTTTTTTAAAGCTCCTTTTAAGTATTGAAAGGCTGGAGTCTCTCCGGAGCCTTTCCTTTTACAGACTGAACAACCCCAAGTCTCAACCCTTCTTTACAGAAGAGATGTTTCAGCCCTTTGACCGTTTTTGTGGCCCTCTTCTTTAGATGTTCCAATAAGTGCCTTTCTTGTGCTGGGGACCCCAAGGCTGGACACAGGGCTCCATGTGGGTTTTCACCAGAGTGAAGCAGAGGGGCAGGATCACCTCACTTGGNCCCCATCTGACCCAGCCTTGAGCAATTCCAGAGATGGGACTTCCCCAGGTCTGGGTAACCTGTTCCGCTGCCTCCTCACCTTCCTTATCATAAACAACTTTGTTATATCCAATCTTGACCTACCCTCTTTTAGTTTAAAACCACTGTACCACATTCTGTCATACAGTCCCAGTTAAAAAGCCTCCCTATAACTTTTTTAAAGCTCCTTTTAAGTATTGAAAGGCTGGAGTCTCTCCGGAGCCTTTCCTTTTACAGACTGAACAACCCCAAGTCTCAACCCTTCTTTACAGAAGAGATGTTTCAGCCCTTTGACCGTTTTTGTGGCCCTCTTCTTTAGATGTTCCAATAAGTGCCTTTCTTGTGCTGGGGACCCCAAGGCTGGACACAGGGCTCCATGTGGGTTTTCACCAGAGTGAAGCAGAGGGGCAGGATCACCTCACTTGGTCTGCTGGCCATGCTTCTTTTGATGCATCCTGGGATGCAAGAAATGATTTTCTCAACAAAAAAAATGCCCAGTGATGTGGCTGACTCACCTTCCCTGGAGGTGTTTAAGGCACGGGTGGACAAGGTGCTGAGGGGCATGGTTTAGAGATTGGTGGGAATGGTTGGACTCAATGATCCGGTGGGTCTCTTCCAACCTGGTAATTCTATGATTCTATGATCTTCTTTAGCATTTCTTCACTAATTCAAGATGTTACCTGGCAAGGGAAGTTGTGGCTACCCCATCCCTGGAGGTGTTTAAGGTCAGGTTGGATAGGCCTTGGGTAACCTGATCTAGTGGCATGTCCCTGCCCATGGCAGGGTGGTTGGAAGTAGATGATCTTTATGGTCCCTTCCAACCCAAACTATTCTATGATTTTCCAAGGGTGAAAGAGAAAGCATACAAAATAGGATCATGTTTTTGATTTACCCTAACGACACAAGAAGTTTAATCCTGGAGCAGAATGAAGAAGCTAACATGCTGTTTGACTCAGAAGTGTTGGTTTTACTATCTATTTTCTTCTATTTTCAATTGATCTTCATGCATCAATTTGCAATTTTATTTCTTTTCTCAAGCACTTGAATGCTTTATATAGTGTTGCTGGTTCAGGAAGAAAAAAACAACCCAGGTTATTTTTTGATTGCAGCTACTATTCTGTATTCAGCTCCTCAGTTCACAACTTTTTACTTTCTTCCCAAATAAGAAAAGATCAGTCATTACACATCAGTGTCATTTTACTGTCTCCAAGTTCATTTAAGTTTTGCTCTTCTTAGAAGAGCTACAGAAAAGAAATTAGTCATCACTAAGGAGTATTACTTAAGTGTAAAACTGGACACAAAATGCAACTGTTCTCACAGAACCTAAAGTTTAGTTGACTACGTATTTCTAATTTAGCCACCTAATTTATTCTACATTTGATAGGAATGGTTGGACTCAATGATCCAATGAGTCTCTTCCAACCTGGTGATTCTGTGTGTGTATAGGTAGAGTACAGGTATCTCAAGCTCTTATGCAACAGAGTATAGTTTTCTGGTCCAACTGAATAATATACTGAATAATATACACTAAGGAAGCATCTACACTTTATTAGATATCAGACAACACAAAGTTTCACCATGCTTTCTTGCTCTTGTTTCTGCTTCTTACTCCCACTAGCAGTTTCCACAGTGGAGGTCTTCATCTAAAAAAGAATTTCCACATGTGTATAGGAAATACAATTTTTTAGGCAGTGTTTGTAACTACCAGTTGGTTCACCCTGGGCTAGGAAATATGTTAGTAAGTCCGGAAGAAGTAGCCAGTAAGATGAAGGAAGAAACCTAGAATATGAAGAAAAATTCATGATAGTGGTCTGTAACATGAAGTGATATACAGTTCATGTTCAGGTGTACAGTCTGGAATTACAGGAAAGAAAAGATAACATTACTGAAAGAAAGAAGCGAGTATGAAAAGAAGGGAGGGATGTGAAGTCCAAATGTACCATGGAAAGGCATGTACAGTGGAAAGGCATGTATGGTGAAGAGCAATACATGCAGTTTTCTGTAAGCTCAAATATTTCAGTGAGTGTCTAAAATTCCCCATCTTTCTCATAATTTCCCCCACCTTGTCTATGAAATGGACACAGACACCTATATGTACTTTGGCTGTACAAAAAGCCAAATTTGACCAGCTGTCATACTGTTATCTGTTTCTTTGTATACCTTTCCACTTGAACTTTCCCAGTGTGAGGACACAGAAAGTTCAGGTTCAATTATGTGGTGCATGCTTGCTGCTTCAATGCTAAATTTATATATGTGTTTGTATTTTTATTTATGGAGCACTTTATGGAATTGAATTGAACTGAATTGAAAAATAATTCTTCAGATAATCAAATGCTTGTTATCACTTTTTATTATCAATTAAATATTACTTTTATAAAATAATGTCTTTTATCAGAAATTAATAATTTTTATTTCTGGAACAAATTTTTCATTTCCCAGCATTTTTTCAAATAATGACAGCATACAGGGTGAAATCCTTTCATTTTCTCTGAAAATAATGAGTTATTTATTGAGGCACTCTCAATTTACATTAGCTGAAGCTCTAAGTTTGAAAGCAGTAAAGCTATTTTTAACAGTTGTGAACAGCTGTGATAACGTTCCCTTATGTAATGTATATTTAAATAAAACTTCACATCCATCTCAGAGAGCAGTTAGGACTTTCTTTGATGGAGGAATGAAACTGAAGGAAATTTAGTAACCATGTTATTCCCGTTCTGGTCTTTGACTTTACCCCTTATATATTTTGTCAAAATATAGTTCCTGGTATTTCCTGAATTTTTGTTTCATTTTTCCCTCTGTTTGCTGAAAGGAAAATATTCCAACTCAATGAGAGATTGTTTCAAGTGAAGTGAATGGAATTTGATGTGAAGACCAAAGGCATAGATAGTCTAGAATAGTTTTTCTTTTGCTCAAAGTATGTGAAATTAACTATATTTTTTATCCCTTTATCTCTAATTGAAAATGAATTAAAAATGTAAGGTTGCTGAAGAGCTCCTTAAAACATGCACGTTTTGGTGTTGATTTAAAGTAGCAAGTTTGGCAGCTGTTCATCTTGTAATAACGTTTTTATCTTTTTCCTGTGATTGTTTATGAAGTGTAAAACATGTTGCTGCTTTGTCATTCTTGCCTACAGTTTTGGAATTGTAGAGCCTTAAAGATCATCATGATATATCAGGTATATTTAAAGAAATTGATGCAATGGCAGGGGCTCTCAAAGAATCTGCAGCTATCTTCATAATGTGATAACTGTTTATTCTGTTAGCAAACAAAACCTCCTGAATAAAGGGTGTTGATTATATTCCATAAGTCAATTCTTGTTTTAGTTACTTCTAAACACTAAAAGTGTAAAGTAATGAATTAAGTTAAATAGTGAACTAGAAAATCGACAGGGATAGTCTTATAATTACTGGCCTGATTTATAAAACTGAAGCAAGCAATCCAAATGTTAAAGGCTAACTTGCTATCTATTGATTCAGGATGACATACTCCCATAGAGTACTATGGATAAGGCCTTCCCTGTAGAGCTACATAAAACAGCAGAACAGTGTGACTTCTTATTTTTAGCATCCCCAGAGTAGAGCAGAATCATTAGCCAATAATAACATCAGAGAAAAACCTATTAAACCTATTATAGGTGTCAAACCAACGTGATGACATTAAAGTAAGAGTGAACAAAGACAGTGGCCCACAGAGGATGAAATAATAGTTTTGCCTGCTGTATTTTAGTGTCTGAAGTAGAGTCCATTTGGGCTTACACTTTTCAGCAGCAACTGTCAAAAGTGCCAAAACACTCCTAAGTTTCAATTTCACAATAGCTTTCCCCACTTTGTAATTGATCTTATTCTTTAGTTTCTGAGAAAAAAAGGTGGTGAACAACATATATTGGCCAAAGTTAAGTATTGAACTATTGTCCCACAAAAATCATTGTGTTGAAAGAAGAGTGAGCACTAATTAACAATTTTATTATTAAGTGCTTTTAGAATCAAATTCACTAAACTCATATATTGTTCAAAAGAGTGATGTGGGAAAGAGAATCATACATAAAAAGAAAATTAGTTAAAGTGTTCATACTTTAGAAATACTGCCTCAGAGTATGCAATAAATAAGATAATTACTCAGAGGAGAATCAATGAAAAAGAGTATTCACAGTAGAAGCGATATGGAGAGAGGGAGAAATATCAGGAAAGTTTATGAGGCTGAACAAAAACACATTCTGGTATGATGTTGTAATATCACTCAAGAATATTAAGTGTGTTAGTATATTAACTTGTTACAGTCTCATTAGGCTATTACATGGACTTTATATCAAATTTTCCAAATGAAACAAAGTTGAAGGAAAACAATTGTTTGAGGAAGACTGTCTGAGATTTATATGGAGAGAACAGGATTCCCTCAGACATGGAGGCTTATTTAGAATGGTTATACAGACATAAATACAGACTGTAACAGTGTTTTTCCACTGTAGAACATTTTAATGGAAAAAGAACTTTCTGACAACAGAGGTTTAAGGAATTATCTGCATAAACAATTCAATGAAGAATGATCACATAGTGTCTTTGATCTGCTCTGAAGCCTGTGAATTCTTACTAGGCAATCTTGGGACCAAATTAATTGCTATGGACTTAATGAGCACTACAAAAGGTTTCAGAATCTTTAAAGGACAATGCCAATTCAAGAGTTTTCAGTGGAACTACTCAGGAATGTCTTTAAGATCATTAAGTTTATTAATTTTACTCAATCAGAGCAGTGGTTTACTTCTGAATTATCCCTAGACAATGCTTTTCACATTTATTAAAGAACATCTATTAAGATGTATTTTTTCAGCATATCATGTTGTTTGTTTTAAATTTTAGATGACATGAAATGCATTTACATACTGTATTTTTAAAACCTAAAATCATAAAAAATATTTTAAAATTTATCAATTATTGTAAAATTATTTGAGATAGAGCAGAACGTCACACAACAATTAGGACAATATCTTCTTCAGTTCTATTTTTTTTTCAAATAGTTCTTACATAATATTTTTCCATGTAGCCATTTAAGAGAAAAGATCACCATGCTAACTTTTCTTCCTTTTTCATAATTTCCCTTGGTCTTATCTCTTAGATACACAGGTGAAGAACAGATGTGTCATTTAGAATTCATGCACAATTTAGAAAAAAAAGGAACTACAAGTAGTTACATATGCTGTGTTGACAGATACAACTTGAAATTTTCAAGTTTTTCCAAAAATAATCATAAATCAAATATGATCTATATTTACTGCAAGTCTTCCATATTAATTGTATTCATTTCTTCAAAGCATATCCTAGGTTAATGAAAAATATCCCATTAAATAAGAAAAGATAAAATCTACTTTTCTACACATGTATCAATGGGTATATTAAAGATTTTTTTAAAGAATCTGGGAGGAATTATATTTAGACTTACACTAGAAAGAGTTAAAATTTTGCAATTTTCTGTTGAAATTTGGGAGAAGGGACAGGATGTTAGACAGACTACAGGGAGGAAGTGAGATTGTGCAGATTAAAAATCAGGAAGGCTAAAGTCCAACTATAGCTCAGATTGGCCAAGTTGGTGAAAGATAACATAAAATCTTTCTATAAATACATTAACAATAAAAGGAGGACCAGCGAGAATATTCAGTCATTATTGGATGCAAAAGGAATAACTGTGACAAATGATGAGGACAAGACTGAAGTCCTTAATGCCTTCTTTGCCTCAGTCTTTATTTGTAAAGAAAGTTGTTCCCTCTGTGTACACACCCATGAGTTAGAGGAGCAGAACAAAGCTCCCATGATCCCAGAGAAGGCTGTCAGAGCCTTGTTTGCCCAGCTAGACATCCACAAGTCTATGGGGCTGGACGGGATCCACCCAAGAGTATTGAAGGAGCTGGCAGATGTTCTTGCCAGACCCTTTTCCATCATCTTCCAACTGTCCTGGAAGACTGGGGAAGTTCCACTGGACTAGAGGCTGGTTGATGTTGTGCCCATCTACAAGAAGGGACCACCCAGGGAAGTACAGACCCGTTAGTCTGACCTCAGTGCTGGGAAAAGTCATGGAACAGATAACCTTGGGTGTTATCATGAGGCACATGCAAGAGAACTGGGTGATCAGACCCAGTCACCATGGGTTCACAAAAGGCAGGTAATTCTGAAGAAACTGCCACTGAAATAAATAATAAAGTTGCTTTACTTCAGCTTGAAGTATGTCCAGACTGTCAAATCTATCATGAAAACCTTGGTTTTTTGTTATTGCTCTGAAAAATCACACTCCTAATACTCACTGACAGAATACCACAAGTCTGAATTTGGCAGAAGTTCTTTAGTGTAAGGCCCTGCTCCGCCAGTTCCAAATTTTGACATCTGGTTTACGTATAAGATCAGATCTGCCCACATATGTCTTTTCCTTCTTACAATCTTTTTTTTTTTTGCAAACAAATTAAAAATTTGACAAGCCAAATACAACAACAGAGATAGGCATTATAGTTCCAGAAACAAATACTTTCTTAAAAAATAGGTTGATAGTAATCGTGAACTCACTGACATGGTTCATACATGTAGATATGCTCTAAGCATAACATTGTATCAGGCTGATGACCTGTTATGTTTTCTTAATTTGTGTTTTCCCACCTTAGTTAAAGTTATGTGACATTTCAAGAGTAAAGTAATACCTCATTTGAAAAAGTACTTAAATATTCATGACTACAAAACCAGTTTATTGTAATTTTTTTTTAGTAGAATTATAGTATGCTTATGCCTTCCAGAGGAAGGGAGTTAATTATCTTGATTTTTTTAGAAGTATAAATAATCTGCCCCTAGATAATCTAACAGCAAATAAAATTAACAGCAGCAGTTTATGCATGTAATAGCAAAACTTTGATCAATTTATGTAATGGTTTTAATCCATTCAGAAGTTAATTAACTTCAAAATTTGAAATTATTGGAATTTTGTTTGTTTGTTTGTTTAGTGAACATGAATTTATGTTTTACAGGACCATATAAATTCAGTACTCTTAAAAGCAAAATATTGAACTTGTTCCATAGTGGGAAATGGAAGCTTCTACTGTTTTATATTGTTGTATTTTAATTTTCACCAGAAAATGTCCTCTTGTGGCAGTTTGGTGAAAAATTTATTCAGTTACAATGGACAAAATAGTAGTTATCATTTTCAGAACTTCCTTTTGTTAAGTCTTAAGGTTCTTTTTCTAGAAAAGCAAGCAAGCTTTATTTTTCTGACAATGCCTACAGTGGATCCATAGAGTTCTTTATAAGGGAACTTATACTATGTTCAGTTCTAGGCCCCTCAGCACAAGAAGGATGTTGAGGCTTGGGAGAAAATCCAAAGAAGAGCAACAAAGCTGGTGAAGGGACTGGAGAATAGGCCTTATGAGGAATGGCTGAGAGAGATGGGGGTGTTTAGGCTGGAGAAGAGGAGGCTGAGGGGAGATCTCATTTCTCTCTCCAGCTACCTGAAAGGAGGTTGTAGAGGGAAGGGTGCTGGGCTCTTCCCTCAAGTGACAGGGGTCAGGACAAGAGGGAATGGCCTCAAGCTCTGCCAGGGGAGGTTTAGGGTTGATATTAGGAAAATTTTTCACAGAACGGGTCATTGGGCACTGGCAGAGGCTGCCCAGGGAGGTGGTTGATTCACATTCCCTGGAGGTCTTTAAGGCACGGGTGGAAGATGTGTTAAGGGGTATGTTTTAGTGTTTGATAGGAATGGTTGGACTCGATGATCTGGTGGGTCTTTTCCAACCTAGTTATTCTATGATTTTTCTCCCAGTATACTTTATTGTTAAGAATTACATCCAGGCGAAGTGTTGAGAACTGAGCGCTCAGAATGTAACACCTGTAGTTAAATTGTGATATATTTAGATACCTCCAGAAAGATATTATTTACAGACTACATTTTCATAATTTAAAACTTGAGAAAACAAGACAAAAGAAGCAACAATGACAAAAAAAGTCAACAAAATGTCCACTGATAATTAGAGTGCACAATGTAAATATGAGGTTTAAGTTCTTTTGAAGGAACCCTTTCCTGCCCCTTGCTTTCTCTGGGTCATAAAACATTTTGCTTTTGGCTCAGCTCTATTTTAGTCAAAGATTTCCCATCTCTGCTTCTGTTCTCTCATTCTATACTTCTGTGTGAAGTGAGGTTGAACAACGAAAGACTAATTTTTTTTTTCATTCTTTGAGTAATGGTGTAGAAAGGCTGAGCTTGGAGAAGGGCTGGCAGGGTAGGAAAGAATAATGGGTTTTGTGTGCATTCTAATATACTTAATCAGACATAAAAATGCAGTTTTTATTTTGAGTAACATTTAAAATAATGCAGTTTGGAGAATTTTCAGGGAAAATCTCTATAAATTAAAAGAATAATTCTTCTTGCATTTCAGCTACTAGGCATTCATCTGATGGTCACATATTTACCATGTGCTACAATCCAATAATAGAATAAAGAAACTAGCTTAAAAAGTACTAACAACATCTACAAGCTTTAGCCTATTTTGCTATTTTAGGAGTTGATCTTGCTGCTTTAGGTAAAACTTTGCTTTGAATTAACTTCTTAATGACTTAAGTGATGTATATCTTCCAGTCAATTTTATGATCTGGGCAAAGAAATCCAGCAGACAGGACAGTGAAAAGATACTATCAACTCAGGATAAACAGTCAATGAAATGTTAGTGGGAAGACAAGCTTTTCTGACTTCTTGCTATGCAAACAACAGTCAGTTCAATAGCTCTGAGAAGGGAAGGCTGATGGCAATGAAAAAACAACGGAGTCAATTGTTCACATCATTACGTAAAGCTTCAAAGTTTACAGATAACATAATCACTACCATTCATAATGCAATGTTGACTTCACCTGACATGTGTTTAAACCTTATCTTATAAAATGTATAATTTTTAAATAATGTAATCACACCTTCTTCAAAAGTCCCTTATCTTTGATTAACTTTTTTTTTCCTCCCAGAGTGAAATAACAGCATGATCAGCAGACCATTGAAAGGCTTAGCAGAACACATTATTTGCATTGCAGGAGAGCGATCTCTATAAAAAATGTGTGTTAGTTTGTACCTTAAATCCAGACAAACACGATGTACTGGTTATGTATAAAAAATACCACAAACAGGATATTCCAGTGACTTTGCTACTCTGCTGTTTGCTAAATACGTCTATAACTTATCATCCAATTTTACACATATTTTCTACATGAGTCAGAGGACTGTATTTAATTAGGATGGTTTGTAACTGTTGTAACTGCTAAAGTCTCTATGGGCTCTGAATGATACCTGCATTCGTGCCTTTTCCAGATGTTAGAGGTGCACAGAATTCATATACGAACATACTGCCTTAAGAATATTTAGGGACTAATGAAGCTAATAAAAATGGGTATTCTGCATTGAGGAAAGCTTGGATCTCCACATATATTGATGTGAGGTGAAGAATAGTAATGGTAGCTGTTTTCTTATGCTCCCAGTTCCTTCTATTTACCCTTGTCTCAGAAAAAAACCCAAAGGATTATGTCATGTTCACTGAATAGTTATTCTAAGTTTACAGTGAAACATGAGTGTGAGGTCTGTTCTTTGTGATACAGTTTACAATAATTTACCTTTTGGCAGGATCTTGCTTGTTTACGGTTTGGGTCAGAGCGCTTAATCTCTGGAGGTTCTATATGCTTCTCCCAATACTATCACACTGGTTTTCAGTCTTATTAACAGTTTCTGAAAGCATTTCATGAATGAATTTCAATAGGATACTGTGATGATGCTCATCTTTGTTTGTTGTACTTTAAACTTAATCATGTAACAATTAGATGTTGTAGATGAATAACTTCTTGTACATAACCTTCTACTAGACAGCCAACCTTTTAAGCTTTGCAGTAGACTAGATACATATTGCAGATATTACCTACATCAGATGTCTGTTTCTGTGGTTTTAGGTTTACATTGTGTTAGAGGAATATATAATATATAATATATATTATATAATATATAATATATAACATGTGCCTCATACAGTGTTGAAGGATACGGAAAAAAAATCTAGAAAAAATAATACCTATGTTATTTCCTTTTGCATTACTACATTACTGCAGTTTCATTTTTTTCTGTCTATTAGGCACTATTTTGTCTTCCCCTGGGATAAGCAGAGTATAAACCCATATAACAAAACATTTTTTATATATAATGCAGCTGTGAAATCAGAGCAACCTTGGCTTTTGGTTCTAAGTAGCTACATATTCCTTTTATAGAAAGAGGGTTGGAGGGAGCACGAAAGTAAAATCAAACATTAAATGCAGAATGGTTTTGAATCTGAGTTAACATGATATTGTGACAAGCCAAAAGATTTGATGAGGTAATGCACTCACTCCATTGTGCTGAATGATTGTACTACTCCGTTTGGAAGCTTACTTATCAAGATCACTTAATGTAGATATATGAACCACTAGCTGTTTATCACTTCAACAGATATTCTCCGCGGTTTCTTCAAATTCAGACATCTGTACTACAAGCTGTACTAAAGGAGGTTTTATAGATGATGTAATATTAAAAAGTGAATCAAAAAAAGCTGAGATCACTCGTTTATTGATTTGACTTGTCATACTCAAATTATTTAGTTGAGGGATGATGTTAGGTGTATAAAGTAATGAAAATACAGGACTAGACTATCTCCATATTTTTGTTAATGGTTTATCAAGATGTATGGGATGGATTTGTACTTATCTGGGGGCATATTTGCTTCAGTTGTTTCCAACATTATCCTAGCCACTTCCATATCCATGAATACTGAAAGATAAATCTACAATGCAAAGTCATTATGTTGTTATTTATGAGAATGATCAATTAGTTTTCTTCCTTAATGCTTTGGGATACGTATTTCAAGACTTGGTATCTGATCTGTCCAGAGCTTGCCCTGGACTTTCACTGGCAGTACTTGCTACTTAATCAGATGTGCGTATCCACACTGAATCGTTGGCATGCTTGCTTCTGCTAAGGCCTGATGTAAGCACTCTCAGAAGCTATAATGTTTTCTGGGGGAATTCTTGTTATTCTCCTCCACCTGCCTTTTCTTTTCTTAATATGTATTTAGTATTTTCTCATACTATCTACTTATCACTGTCGCACAAGTGTTATGAAATTGCTTATTGAGTTGAAATTGCTGAAGTAGCAGGAGGTATTGCAGATAGAGTGCCTTTTTGTCATTTATAGTTTATTATGTTATTATAACAAATGAAGATAAGTAAGAATGACAATGAACCTTGAATACATGTTTGGGGATATAACAACATTTGAATCTCTTCTGTTTGAAAATCTCAAAATAGAGAACGTCATTTTCTTTTACATATCATCTTCTTACACTTAAAATGCATGAGAAGGTTCAGGGTGCAGCAGAGTTTTTAAAAGTCTTCCACAGGAGTCACAACTGGAACTTGCTACATCCTTATTTGCTCCTTCTTTAGGGTACTCTGGTAACATCAAGGTATCTTCCTACATTGTTAGAGCTATATCTCCGCAAATACCTAGAAAACCAAGATAAAATTAGAAGTCAGGAGTACCAGAGATCTCAGCATCTCAGTATGCCTCCAACAATAAGGGAATTGTTCCTTTTTGAGTGTTCTTCATTGTAAAATAGGAATAACTATAGAAGCTCACTTAGCTCAAGGGGAAATAAACATGATAATTAATTGTACGTAGAACATAGATGTAGAATCATAGAATCATAGAAAAAACAGATTGGAAGAGACCTACCAGATCATCGAGTCCAACCAGTCCTATCAAACACTAAAACATGCCCCTCAGCACCTTGTCCATTGTCCGTGCCTTAAACACCTCCAGGAAAGGTGATTCAACACCTCCCTGGGCAGCCTCTGCCAGTGCCCAATGACCCTTTCTGTGAAAACCTTTTTCCTAATGTCAACCCTAAATCTCCCCTGG